>BQNB010014132.1:2091-74446 GCA_026074375.1 Tanacetum coccineum | reverse complement strand
GATGATTATAAAGCTAAAGTGGTTATGGAAGAACAAGAATGATGAAGATCAGACTGTAATTCGCAACAAAGCACGACTTGTAGCTAAAGGTTAGCCTCAAAATATTGAGTCGAACATGAAGTTCGTCCATTATGTATGTTAGTCTCGGTTAATAAATTAGTTAACGTTTTAATAGGAAAGTATCGGGAATCGGGCTCGATAGTTAATCTAATATTGTATATGTTTCGGGTTTAATCCCAAGCAAGACCCGGGCCCAGATCCTAGTTAAATATCCCGCACGTCACTTTATGTGTCGGGGTATATAAGTAACTTTTCCACCTAGGAAAAGAAGAAAATTTCATTTTATAATATTTCATTTTTCTCTTTTCTCTTTTCTCTCTAACCTCTCTCTTGTTTCTCTCTCTAGAAATCTTCCCACTCTCTCTTTTCTTGATCTAGATTCGTGAGGTATATGAAGTGAAAGTGTTATCAGGATCCTTCAAAGACCCTTCCCCATAAAGTTATCGCTTTCATTTGTGAATATTTTCAAGTAATCAAAAATACTAAAAAATCAAAAAACAACAAAATCAACCGTTGTGTCACTTGTGATTTCGGCTCGCCTTTAGATTACAAACTATAAGAGAGGTATAAGGAGGGTTGATCCGACAAACTTCGACCTGAAAGGATAAGGTTTTTAAAACGCTTCGCGCTTACCTGCTCCTCCGCTTCTTTGTACGTTTTCTAAAGAGCCACCGTACACTTGTTCGATTATCGGTTACCAAAAATATTTTTCTTTCTTATGTATTTTGCTATAAATAATCTCCTCTATCCTCTTATTCGTTTAATTCATATCTTCTTTACCCTCTTATTTGTTTAATTCTTCGACATGTCTTCGTATAACCAGCCTCAGTACGAGACATATTCTTGTGAGTTTTGCGGAAACGATGCTCATTATGGTTATGATTGTCCACCTCAAGTCCCGTTTGTCTACAATCAGGACCCGTGTTTCAATCAAAGCTTTGATAATTTCCTACAAACTTCACCAAGTCTTCCACAATATCTTTGTTGTACCCATTGTGGGGGTCCTCATGAGACTTTTCAATGTGATCAATTGATCTTCGATGAGCCTTATTGTGAAAACTGCGGGGGACCTCATATGAGTTTTCAGTGTCAACCAATGAATCAAAATTTCTATAATTCTAATTCTTTCGGTTTTGACCAATTTCAACCCCCGCAGTATCCCGTCAGTTTTCAACCTCCTGAGGAAAGTATCCAAGAATTTTTTGTAAAGCACGCTCAAGAAATGATAACTACGGTGCAATCCGCTGTGAAAATAGTCGTTATCACAACATACAGGCAGTTTCAGAAAAAGTAGGAGGAGCAGCAGCTTTAACTCAATATTGGAAGTTTCCTATTTTTGACGATGATGATGATGAGTATACTATTCAGTATAAGGAATATTTAGAGAATTCGTCTAATGCAATCACACCCGACTTATCAACCGAGGAGCCCGATAACTCTCTAAGTATGGGGGACGAGCATCTTGACACTATTCCGGAAACGGAATCGGACGAAGTAATAAAGTCTAGTGTTGAGGACCTTGTCCCAATCCCAAGTGAGTCCGAGGGTATTTTCGACAATATGTGTGATGTGCCTTTTGTGATAAAAATCACTTCTTCCGAGTCTGATCTTATAGAATCTTTACTTAATCGAGATACTTCGATTGCTTATTCTCCTAAGATTGACTCTCTTCTCGAGGGGGGGGGGGGGGGGGGGGGGGGGGGGGGGGGGGGGGGGGGGGGGGGGGGGGGGAAGGATTCACCGGTGAACTCGCTCCTATCAATCCAATTCCCTCGGGAATTCATGAAGCTGATTTTGATCCAGAAGGAGATATTCGTCTCATTGAGCAATTGTTATACGATGATTATGCGTCGAGTGATGACGATCCTCTTTACAGTGAGGACATCGATTACGTTGAGGCATCACCTCCCGATTCTGAGCTCGTCAGCTTAGAGGAGGTGAAGGACGATATACTTCATGAGAAATTACTAATAATCATCTCTTAATTTGCTAAAGAACGCAATTTTAAATGACAACCCCACTCCTGATTGTGTGCTCAAGTCTCCTATCCCCGTTGAGGATAATGACTCTTTCTTTAAGAAGTCCGATACTTCTCTCTCTTATTCGGATAATTCTTTACCCGAATTCGAGACTTTTAGCGATCATACGGAAGAGACGAGTAGTGGCAGTACCACTACTCATGCTGATAACTCTCTTCCCGAGTATGATTCGTTTCTCTTTGAGACTGAGCCCGATCAGGGCGAGTTGACTAGCGTTGTTATGGAAGATATTTTGGGAGAACCTCGTGTGCCTAATGTGTTTCCCACCCATCCCACCCTTTATCTGGATTCGGACTTTGCTCCTTCTGATTGGAAAATTACCTCTGCCCATCTTGTAGTTTCAGCTTCCTTCCGGACTAGAAACAAAGATTTTTGAGGATCCAGGGATATTCATTGAAGTCCAATCCAAGAGATTTCTATCACCGAATGAATTTTCTATCTCATTCATCCGTGATCCTCTTTCTCTAGTTTTTGACACTTTGCTCCCATTTTCATCCAAAAATGAGGAAAAAGTTTTCAATCCTGGTAGTCTTTCTTCAAATGAGGAAAAATCTCCTCATCTCTTATCTCATCGGGGCTTTAATCCTTCAAAGATCATTTCTGATTTTTCTGAAAGCCCGATGATGATTTCTGGAGGGGACATTCCTATCTTGGATGTTCTGTTTCTCCATTTCTATCCTCCTTGACCAGCTCAAGTATGGGGGATCGAGTCAGGCTCAAGACTCGGTTAACAAAAATAAGCACTTCGTGGGTGGCAACCCATGCTTATCCTAATAGTAGTAGTATTGATAAATAAGTGTGTTGTGAGGAGGCTCGCCTCTTCCTTTCTCGTGTTTTGTGGTTTTTGTTGTATGTCCAGGATTGCCCCGGATTATGAAGCCTTTCGTGCTCATGGTTTTGTCCTTCGTTCACTCGAGCTTCAATCCTTAGCATGATTATGGGAATCCAATATCCAATCTTATCGACTAACGTTTATCTTTATGCATACTTAATAAATGGCTTTAGATTTATGTAGAGACCCTTCTTAAAACATTGAGGACAATGTTTAATTCTAGTATGCGGGGATCTATCGATTTGATTGTGCCTGCAGTCGTTGTTTTCACATAATCCCGTTTTTACCACCAAAATACCAAAAAAATGAAAATTTTAAAAAAAATTCAAAAATAAAATAAGTGTTTTATCACAATGTTGACTTTCCTGCTGGGTAGAATAAGAATAAACTTTGACTCGATTGAGCGTATTGAGCTCTAGCTTGCTCCTTAACTTTTAGACTAAGCATTCGCGGATCTTTTTATTAAAGAATTTAAATTTGCGAAGAACAAGAAATGATAGAGTTAATTATGAGTAAGATGCTAAACAAGGATTAGTTGGAAATCTCAAGAGCTCATAAGTATAGTTTGTGGCTTTTTCTCCCATAAGCTTCTAACCGGACTAATAATACGTGCTCTTTTCGAAAATTAAACTTATATCAACGATTTTTGAAGTATGGTTGATAACAATAATTTTAGTCTTAGTTTAAATTTATACTTAAATTTGCTAAAAAGAAATTTTCTCTATATCGTGGTAATATAAAGTGTAAAAAAATGAAAAATGAGGTAATAATAATAATAAAAACTATGAGCTAATAAAAGTTTACTGCATCTTGCCAGCTCACAACCGATGTTGCAGTCTTCTAAATAAGGCACATAGTAATTATCCGAGACTGATAAAAGTTTGTTGCATCTTGCCGGCTCACAACCGATGTTGCAGCCTTCTAAAAGGTCGAGGATTTCCTTAGTTTAAAGGATGTATAATTATATTAAGTGTAATATATTTGATTTAATAAATATAGGGAATTTTTTTTTCTTAAATTTAAATATGCTTTTGAACTAAGACTATTTCGTTTTAAGTTGTGATTTTATGTATAAACGGGAAATCTAAGGTTTTTGAAACTGAAGGTCCGTGAGTCTCGATACTAGTCTCTGTGGGGTGTCAAAAGCCTGGTCACTTAGCCGCAAGGTTAGGATGTGCCGAGACGAAAGTCGCTACATGGGATGATCTCGCCTTTAAACTCATTATTCTTGGGTGGAACGTGAAGCATGAAAATTTTGCAAAACATTAATCCATGGTTGAAATTCGAAATAAGCACACTCACATAATATATAATAATTGTCGGGAGTGAAAAGTTTACAAGTTGCAATTATGAGTAGTGTTAGCATCTTAACTCATATTTAACGGTGATTTCGATTTTAAGCTTGGTTTGGGACAAGTGAAAAATCAGGAACGATGAATTTATCTTTTTTGGGCATTTTAGGATTGAAGTGCTTCTTATTCTATGACTCTAATAGTTATGAAAATAACGAAAGTCCATACATTCTAGTTAGTGCTTAAAAAGAAAATCATAAAAAATAAGGAAAAGGAAAAGACAAAAATATGCGTGGTAATAAGTATAGATTTATAAAAATGGTCAAAACGGGGCTTTTCAAAGCCATTGATTCTTTAATTCCCCTTGATGAACACTTAGCTACTTTTCGAGGTAATTAGTTGAGGGGGATCGAGATTCTTGGTCTTCTAAAGTGTTTACTTATGGCATTGCGTGAGGACACGACAATATCTTAGTATGGGGGATTTTGGTATGTGTTTAATTACACATACATTTTACCTATAAAAACGAGCCTAAATGACCAAAAACGGACATAAAATGCCAAAAATATGTGTGTTTTGCTATTTATGATGTGTAGGTAACGGATATTCACTCCAGGACAAAAACAAAGCCAAAACCGACAAAACCGAGTACGGGATTAGAAAGAGTGTGAAAAAGTCAAAAAGTTAAAGTCAACAAGTCAAAGACAAAGTCAAAGCCAAAGACGTGTGCATCTTAAATGGACCAACCCGTACCCCATTTAATGGGCCGGGTCAGCCCAAAAAGCTTTATCTATAAGCCTTAAGGTTTAAAAAAGCCTAAAGTCCTTTTAAATACATCATAGCCCAAATTAAAGACAAAAGGCCCAAACTAAGCCCAACCCTACAATCTGTTTAACCTTGTTTTCACTGTTAGTCCTTAGGGACTAACAAAGTTAGTCCCTAAACTTTTCACCATTAGTCCCATTTCCCTAACCCTGTTACCTTTTACCCATAACAACCGTTAACTCAATCAATAAAACTTTTCCTGCCAAACGTCACTATTCCTCTATCACTCTCACCCATCTCTTTCCCCTGCACAAAACTCTAGTAAAACCCTACAACCCCACACCACAACCTGCTAAAGAGAAAAGCCACGCTGGCAATCCCCTACTTTCTAATTGGATGATGAACATGGGACAAAATCAATGGCTGTGATTGCTAGACTTGGTGACCAAGATTATTTGATGGCTGAGATTGAAGACTTCGACCCTCTCACACAACAAACACAAGTTCAAGACCTTGCACCTTAGTTTTTTTATAAATAGGATTCATTTTTTTTTCATTGGGAGGGATCTAGTGTAGTGTAATTTAGGAGTAGTGTAGAATTTAATTTTCAGTTTACTTTTCAGCATTTTACTTGATGTTTTAAGCTTATTGTCCTTTAAATTTCAAGTATTGTATTCTGTTTTCAAAGTTAATGAAAGTTTGAGTTTATGTTCTAAAATTCTGCTTTTACAAGTTTATGTTCCATTGTTGTTTCAAAGTTTTATAAGCTCTTACAAGCTCATATTTACTCAAATATAACTGTTTATAGAGTTTAAGTATTTTCATCAAAAAAAATTAATCAAAAACTTTGGCAAATCTGCCAAATCATTGGAGCATGGTAAATCTTGGATGGTCATGGTTTAGAGCTTCATGGGAAGCATTAGGATAATTTAGAAGTGTTTTGGGTGTTTAAGTTCTTAACCAAAAGCTAAGGACTATTGTAAGTTCTCATTTTCACTTTTTAAGCTCATTTCTGTTTCAGCTTATTTACTGCTTATATCATTGCTTATTTCTGCTTTTCTTTGCTTATTATTGTTTGTTATGCTTATTGAATGCTTTTTATGTTAATGATATAGCCTATATGTCTTTGGATTATGTTTTCATAAAATCTGTCTTATATGTGCTTTAAACTGCGTATTTGATTTTGCTTATTTCTAGTGCTTATTTCTGGTTCAAAAATGCTTAATCTTACTTAAATGTTCTAATGATTATCTGGTCTTAGCCTTTTGTTCTTTAGATTTTAGTTTTTGAAGCTTAAATTTGGTTTTAAGATTTTAAAGGAGTGTTTGGGTTAAGCAGTCTTAACAATAGTTAAGACTGCTATGGTTGTCTTTGGTAGCTTAATCAGTTTTGTAAAGCCTTAATTAAGTTTAAAAGTCAGTTTATTTAAGTTTTTAAAGTTAAAAATCTAGTTTAAGGTTTAAGGAATCCATGGTTGGAATCTGTGGTGTTTTAGCTTCATATCCAAGCTTATGAGTTTAGATTTTGATTAAGAGCTTGTGTGTGTTGTTTTCATGCTTGTTTAAGTCCAATATGCAGTAGAATAGACTTGGTTAAAGAGTGCATATGCCATTTGTGGTTTGGGTCACAATCTGTCAAAGTGATTTTCTTAGCCTCTCAAAAGTTTAAAAAGTCAGTTTTCAATCTTAAATTTAGGATAGTTAATAGATGTTTTAGGTTTTGAATTTGATAGCATAAGTTCTTTGGTGTATAAGCTTAATCTTTTTCAGCTTATTATCTTAAAAGAGCTTTTACTAGCTTAAAATTAGGGCTGCAAAAGCCCATTTGTCCTTCACAAAAACTTGAAAAAAAATCACTCAGCATATACTGAGATAAGCAGCCATTTTCATAAGTCATTTTCTAGTTCATTAGTTGTCCTAAGTGTTTAATCTTTGCTTATTCTAGTAGTTTGCAGTAGTGGCTTTATCTGTTTTTAACTTTTAAGCTTTCACCTAGTGTTTGTTAATCTTAATTTTAGCTTAAAAAGTGTGTCATGAGTCTTTTTAAGTCTCTTTATCAGTCATGTTGTCTTAAAGCTTTTACTTGTTTTCCAACTTATTTTATTTGCTTATTTTTAATCATTTATGCTTATTAGGTTTAGGAGTTGATATGTTTCAGCTTATTTGTATTTTTCCTTTACTTATTGTGACTTAAAAGGCCAAACTTGTTTCTAAATTACTTAAAGAGTTTTTAAGCCTAACTGCTGTTTTGATATAGTTTATTTCTAGCTTATTAATAAGTTTCAGTAAAAGTGTTTTCATTAAAGTAGCTTAGTTTAGCTTATAGATTAGGTTTTTCAAAAAGTAATTAAAAAAATTATTTTATCAAAAAGGGTGGCCACGGGTTTCGAACCTGTGACCTCCCCCTTAACAGCCTAACACCTTAACACACCACACACTCACCAACTGCCCTGGGGTCTTTTTCATTCTTACTTTGCATCATTTAATATTTAACCCCTTTTTACTCTTTTAAGCCTTCAGTCCATTTTAGCTTATTTCCAGCTTATTTCAATAAGCTGTTTTCTTCATTTTATTTTTCCTAGATTAAGCATTGTTCAAAGTACTTTTCATAATTTTTTCAGAATTTTCCAATGTAGTTTAGTATTTTTAATTAATTTTTTAGATTAAATAAGTTTTTAATTCATAATAAATAATTTAAAAGTCAAAAAAATATGATTCTTTTTTTAAAAAATTTCTTTTATCATTTAGGACCTTTAAAAATTAAATTCACTTTTGTAGGGTTAAAATTTGATAGTTTAGGTTTTTAAAGAACGGGATTAGGATCTCGTTATCGTTTTTCGTGTTTTAACTTTAATTGCTTTCATTTTAGGCTTGCTTTTACTTGTTTTTGCATTTTAATTGTAGAAATAAAATCCAAATCAAATATTGAATCATTCAAACACGCGATCACGAACTTTAACTCGATTCTCAATTCACGCCTCGTCGGGAAACGACCCGGGAAGGTTTTTTGGACTTTGCTTTGGTTAAAAGTAATTTTCTTCTTAAAAGCCTCACGGAATACTTACTATCTCCTTTTATTTGATATTTAGTTATATATATATATACATATTACTTATATATTATATGTATAGCTAAAAATTTCAAATCAAAAGACCATCAGGATTGTTGGTACAACCCGAGATACCCCAATGGAAGTGGGATAACATCACAATGGATTTTGTCATGAAGCTTCCTAAGTCGTCGCAAGGTTATGATTCCATTTGGGTGATTGTTGACCGACTTACTAAGTTTGCAATCTTTACACCAATGAGAGAAACTGATTCCATGGAGAAATTGGCGAGAATGTACCTAAAGGAGGTAGTCACGAGGCATGGAATACCTGCCTTAATCATTTGTGATCGTGACCCTAGGTTCGCATCGAATTTCTGGAGATCACTTCAGAAGGCCTTGGGTACTAGCTTGGATATGAGTACTGCATACCATCCACAAACTGATGGACAAAGCGAGAGAACTATCCAAACTCTCGAGGATGTGCTACGTGCTTGTGTGATCGACTTTGGAAATGGTTGGGTTAAACATTTGCCACTAGTTGAGTTTTCTTACAACAACAGTTATCACGCTAGCATCAAGGCTGCACCATTCGAGGCACTTTACGGACGGAAGTGTCGTTCACCTGTTTGTTGGGCCGAGGTTCATCGAAATTAGGTTTTCTCATGATCCCATCACTTATTTTTTATATATATATATATATATATATTACTATATAATTATATGTTACCTATATATTATGTATAGTGTAACAATAAAATCAAATTTTGGCGCCGTCTCCGAGGAGGTGTGTTATGCGTTATAATTTACGTTTGAGATTAGGTGTATTGAAGACCATTCCCCGTGAAGTTATCCTTTCATTTGTAATACAAAAATATTTTACACTTCTATTTTTATTTTCTTTTAATATTAAAAATAACCGTTTGTTAATTATCGTTTCGGCTCACCTTTAGATTACAACTATAAGAGACGTATAAGGAGGGTCGAACCTACGAACTTCAACCCGAAAGGAGAAGGTTTTTAATAGCTTCGCGCTTTCCCGCTCCTTCGCTTCTATGTACGTTTTCTAGAGTGCTGCCGTGCACCTTTGATTTTTCGGTCCCAAAAATATTCTTCTTTATCTCAAATTGTTTAATTCTAATGTCGTCATACCTCCATTGTGAGTGTGTTACTTGTGGAAGAACGTTTGATAGCACATTTTGTCAACAATGTTATTGCTATCGGTGTGGAAATACTCTTAGAAATGGATTTTGTTCATAATGCATTTCATACGTTAATTTGAATTCTTTCAACAATTCTCTAAATTTTTCTTACCCATCTCCACAACCCTCGACATACTCTTGTGAGTTATGTGGAAACGATCATCACTGTGGTTTTTATTGTCTATCACAATTCCCGCTTGTCTATGAGCCGGAACCGTGCTACAAACAAAACTATGGTGATAATTGTTACCCGCAAAATTCACAAAGTTACCCACAACAATATCTTTGTTGTGAAAACTGTAGGGGTCCTCATGATACTTTTTAGTGTCAACCGTTGAACCAAAATTATTATGATCCTAATCTTTTCTATAATTTTAATTCTCCCGGTTTTGACCAATATCAACCCCCGTAGTTTCTCGTCTTTCATCAACCTCCTCAAGAAATGAGTGTAGAAATTTTGCAAGCCAGAGAAAACATAATGAAATCTATATAAACATTTTTAAAGAAGTTTAATTGTATATCTTTTAGAGAAACGCCAAAGGTTTTATTGCTAGATTGGGATAAATTTTTTGAAATTAAGCATGCTTGTAGAGAAAAGCAACATCAACAAGAGGATTTACAAGAATTGTTTCATAAACTTCTTAAACATTTGCAAATTATAAGTAAGGAGCTGGCCGATTATATTAATATTCTGAACTGGAATTGTCATGCCTTCTACAAAGATGATGACGAGGAGTATACTATTGCAATCACACCCGTCTTACTAACCGAGGAGCCCGATAACTCTCTAAGTATGGGGGACAAGCATCTTAGCACTATTCCGGAAACGGAATCAGACAAATTAATAAAGTCTAGTGTTGAGAACATTGTCCCAATCCCAAGTGAGTCCGAGGATATCTCTGATATCGAAAGTGAGTATGATGTGCCCGTTTGTGATAATTTTACAACTTTCTCTAATCCTCTCTTTGATGCTGACGACGATTTTTCCTCTAGTGACGACGAGTCATTTTATGATGAGGAAGTTCCGAAAGAAAATTTCAAAATTTTTTTGAACCCTCTTTCTGATGAAGAAATCATTTCTACTAAGATAGATCCGCATCACTTTAATGCAGAGTCTGATCTTATAGAATTCTTTATTAATCGAGACACTTTGATTATTTCTTATCCTAAGTTTGATTCTCTTCTCGAGGAGTTCTCCAATGAACTCGCTCATATTGATTTAATTCCACCGAGGATTAATGAAGCCGACTTTGATCCTGAGGAAGAAATTCGTCTTGTTGAGAAATTGTTGTATGAAAATTCATCTCCTCGACCTCCGAAAGAATTTAATTCTAAAAATTCTGATGCTATAATCTATTCTTTCTTTCCATCTCCTATCCCCATCGAGGATAGTGACTCTCTTATAGAGGAGATCGATTTATTCTCTACTCCTGATGACTCGATGTCACCAGGCATTGAGAATGATGACTATGACTTTGAAGGGGATATCCTTTTCCTTGAAGAATTGCTTAGCAATGATTCCCCTTCACTTCCTGAAAATGAGTCATTTCATTTTGATGTTCCATCATCCCCTCGTCCTCCTGTGAAACTGCCGGATGATGGAATTTACTTTGAGCCCGATACGGGAGTTTTGACTGCTAAAGTTGTGGGTGATATTTCTGAACTTTATGTTCATGTGCCTAATGGTTTAACCACCCTTCCCACCCTTTCTCCAATGTTTGACACTTTGCTTCCATTTTCATCCAAAAATGATGAAAATGTTTTCAAACATGGAATTCTTGTTTCTAATTAGGAGAAATCTCCTCATCTCTTATCTCATCGGGGATTCAAAGCTTTCCAGGTCATTTCTGATTTTTCTAAAAGCCCGATGATGACTCATGGAGGGGACAATCCTATCATGGATGTTCAATATCTTCATTTCTATCCCCTTGACCAACTCAAGTATAGGGGATCGAGTCAGGCTCAAGACTCGGTTAACAAAAATAAGTACTTCATGGGTGGCAACCCATGCTTATCCTAATATAATTATAATAGTAGTAATGAATAAGTGTGTTGTGAGGAGATTCACCTCTTCCTTTCTCGTGTGCTTTATGTTTTGTGATGTTTGTCCAAGATTGCCTTGGATTTTGAAGCCTCTCGTGCTCGTGGTTTTGTCCTTCGTTCACTCGAGCCTCAATCCTTTGCATGATTATGGGAATCCAATATCCAATCTTATCGACTAACGTTTATCTTTATGTATACTTAATAAATGGCTTTAGATTTACGTAGAGACCCTTCGTAAAACATTGAGGACAATGTTCAACTCTAGTATGGGGGGATCTATCGATTTGATTGTGTCTGCAGTCGTTGTTTTCACGTAATCCTGTTTTTACCACAAAATACCAAAAAAATGAAAAAATTTCAAAAATAAAATAAGTGTTTTATCACAATGTTGACTTTCCTGCTGGGTAGAATAAGAATAAATTTTGACTCGATCGAGTGTGTTGAGCTCTAGCTTGTCCCTTAACTTTTAGACTAAGCATTTGTGGTTCTTTTTATTAAAGATTTTAAATTTGCGAAGAACGAGAAATGATAGAGTTAATTATGAGTTAGATGCTAAACAAGGATTAGTTGGAAATCTTAAGAGCTCATAATTGTAGTTTGTGGCTTTTTTTTTCTCCCATAAGCTTCTAACCTGACTAATAATACGTGTTCTCTTCGAAAATTAAACTTATATCAACGATTTTTAAAGTATGGTTGATATTAATAATTTTAGTCTTAGTTCAAATTTATACATAAATTTTCTAAAAAGAAATTTTCTCTATATCATGGTAATATAAAGTGTAAATTTTTTTTTTAAAAAAATGAGGTAATAATAATAATAATAAAAACTATGGGCTAATAAAAGTTTACTGCATCTTGCCGGCTCACAACCAATGTTGCAGTCTTCTAAATAAGGCACATAGTAATTATCTGAGACTGATAAAAGTTTGCTGCATCTTGCCGGCTCACAACCGATGTTGCAGCCATCTAAAAGGTCGAGGATTTCCTTGGTTTAAAGGATGTATAATTATATTAAGTGTAATATATTTAATTTAATAAATATAGGGAAAATCTCTTTTTCTTAAATTTAAATATGCTTTCGAACTAAGACTATTTCGTTTTAAGTTGTGATTTTATGTATAAACGGGAAATCCAAGGGTTTTGAAACCGAAGGTCAGTAAGTCCCGATACTAGTCTCTGTGGGGTGTCAAAAGCCTGGTCACTTAGCCGCAAGGTTGGGATGTGCCGAGACGAAAGTCGCTACATGGGATGATCTCTCCTTCAAACTCATTACTTTTGGGTGGAACATAAAGCATAGAAATTTTGCAAAACGTTTGATTTATGGTTGAAATTCGAAATAAGCACATTCACCTAAGATATAATAATTATCGGGAGCGAAAAGTTTCACAAGGTACAAGTATAAGTAGTGTTAGCATCTTAGCTTGTATGTAACAGTGATTTCATTTTTAAGCTTAGTTTGGGACGGGTGAAAAGTCAAGAATGATGAATTTATCCTTTTGGGCATTTTAGGATTAAAGTGCGTCATGTTCTATGACCCTAAAGGTTATAAAAATAACAAAAGTCTGAACATTCTAGTTGGTTAAAAAGAAAAGTACAAAAAAAATGAGAAAAAGGGGAAAATACAAAAATATGTGTGGTAATAAGTATAAATATTTAAAAATAGTCAAAACAGGGCTTTTCAAAGCTAATGATTCTTTAATTCGCCTTGATGAACACAGTATGTGCTGATGCACTTGGTAAAATGCAATAACTCAAAGTGCAGATATCCTTGAGGGATAACCTGCACTTAGACACACACCTTGAGTGTTAATGAACACAAAGCAAGCAATGTCCAAGCCTTAAGGGCTTAGGATTGAATAATCACAAACAAGAAGCAAGGGACAAAGTACCCTGGTGCTTGAATCAAGAAATATAAGTTCTAATTTGTTGTAAAATGAAAACTAAACTTTAAAATCTTTTGAAAACTTATTTATTTAAGATAACTCAGCTGAACATAATGAGAACTCCTAGCTACTTTGACTTTATAAGGTCAAAACTCCTAATGCCAAACACTCCTTAAGATTATTGTTTTTATTGAACAGATTTGAAAAGCTTCATGAAATGAAATCTATTTATCAAGAGCCTAACACCAGATGATTTTTAGCTTATAACAACAAATTAACTCTAATTAACAACTATTAAGCAATAACTAAGATTTAAACGAATTTTCTACTAGTTTGGTTTTTAAGACTAAAGGACAAATATATATAGAACTATGATCTAGACAAGAAAAAAGCAAAAACATATGAACAATATAGGACTATTAAGCTAAATGATCCCACAAATAAAGCACTAATAAGCTAACGTTAAAAGCATATAAGCAATCGTAGGATACAAGCCATAAGACAACTATCTAAGCTAAAAGGCAAGGAAAATAAAGAGAGACTTACTTATTCCTCTAGCTAAATAAGAGGTCCTATTGAAAGGCAGCTTCAAGCTCTCCTAACTTATAAATAAGCTAGGAGTTAAGTCCATAGAGATCCTTCACTTACTGATCTCTCTTCCAAATAAGCTCATGAATTCGATCCAAAGGTAAATAGAACTTGACTGATTATTGGAATAAGTATGATTAAGACAATTTTAAGCTCAAACCTAAGCTTATAGACTTAAGTGAGCTATAAGAGCTTATTGAGATTAGTAAGCTAGTAGCTTATGATTTGAAAGCTTATGAGATTAAAAAGAGATTAAGACAAAAGGAAAATAAATTTTATTAAATTAAACTTGATTACATTACAAAAAGCTGGAATTGAAATTACATTAAGCTAAAACATGAAAATTTAAGCTAAAATTAAAAAGCTACCCTAAAAGCTACTAACTCCCAAAAACTCCCAAAAACTCCTAAAAAACTCCCCCTTTTGTGTGAGGGATGAGGCTCTATTTATAGCCTTGTGAGGAAGCTTCTAGGTCTTCATTCTGTTAGACGCGCCCTCTAATCTTAACCATCCATATCTTTAATCATTTGAGCTTAAACTCAATCTGTTTATCAAATTGTTATGATAGAGGATTGCCAGCGTTCAGTTCTTATGTTGACATTGTGTTAGATTGGTGATGAGTTAGTGAAAAATCCCATCAACCCCCTTTGTTCTTTCACCATTGCAGGCGTGTGATCCTCACTGAGTGAGTTATGAGAGCCCTTTGTTTTGACTAATTTCTCCTTGCTATCTTGTAAATGAGCACTTGAATTACCTATCTTGCCCATCATTTTTGGAAATCCCTTTGTTCTTACCGAGGGGTGAAATGTAGGTGATGGATGATCATGAATGGCCCATTTTATTTTTAACTGAGTATTTGGAAAACGGTTATTAGAGTTTGGGGTAATGACATTTTTGGTCCCTCTCAATTCTTTGTCCAATTTTAGTGTAAAAGGATTTTCGGAAATGGCAAGAGTAGTCCTTGTGGTTGTTTATAAAAGGTGTAGTGTAAAAAAGGTTTAGGAAATAGCAAGAATGGTCCCTGTAGTTTTATGAAAGGGCTATTGGGCTTTTGGATCCGGGTGAGGCCCATTTAGGGTTTAAGGGACTATTTTTGCAACTTTTGAAACTTAAAGGGCTAAAGTGGAATATTTTGGATTTTGTTGACTTCTGTTGACCAAGATTGACTGGAATTGACTGTAGATTTGACTTTTTCTGGCTTTTGGCTTTCGGCTTTTGTTCACTCTTCCGTTCTTGTGTCCTTGTTTGCCCGTTTTTGACGGTATTTATGTGATTTTTCATATATCCGTACCTGCACACACAGAACACAAAAACAAGTATATTTTTGCCATTTGCACTTGTTTTGGTTATTAGGTTATTTTTATGTACAAACGATATGTGTATTTTACACTTATCGCAGGGAGGGGGTGGGGGGGAAACAAAGAACTCCAAATCCAATCTTACGACCAATCGGGTTTATACGTTTGACACGACTTAATAAACGGCTTTAGATTTACGTAGAGACCCTTCATAAAACATTGAGGACAATGTTCAATTCTAGTATGGGGGGATCTATCGATTTGATTGTGCCTGCAGTCGTTGTTTTCACGTAATACTGTTTTTACCACCAAAATACCAAAAAAATGAAAAATTTAAAATTTTCAAAATAAAAAAGTGTTTTATCACAATGTTGACTTTCCTGCTGGGTAGAATAAGAATAAATTTTGACTCGATCGAAGCGAGTTGACACAAGCTTTACCCCTTAACTCTTAGACTAAGTATTCGCGGATCGTTTTATTAAAGGCTTAAATTTGCGATACGAAAATATAGAGTTACTTATGAGTTAGATGCTAAACAAGGATTATTTGAAAATCTTAAGAGCTCATAAGTGTAGTTTGTGGCTTTTCTCTCCCATAAGCTTCTAACCGGACTAATAATACGTGCTCTTCTCGAAAATTAAACTTATATCAACGATTTTTAAAGTATGGTCGATATCAATAATTTTAGTTCAAATTTATACTTAAATTTTCTAAAAAGAAATTTTCTCTATATCATGGTAATATAAATGTTAAACCAATTAAAAAAATGAAAAATGAGTAATAATAATAAAAACATTGTGTGGGCTAATAAAAGTTTACTAGCATCTTGTCGGCACACAACCATGTTGCAGTCTTCAAAATAAGGCACATATAATTATCCGAGACTGATAAAAGTTGCTGCATCTTTCCGGCTCACAACCGATGTATGCAACTTTCAAAGTCGAGGATATCATTAGTTTAAAGGATGTGAAATTATGATGATTATAAGTATGAGATTTAATAAAGTATAGGAAAATCTCTTTTTCTTAAATTAAATATGTTTTGAAACTAAACTAATCGTTTTAAAGTTTGAGTTTATGTATATACGGGAAATCCAAGGGTTTTGAAACCGAAGGTCCGTGAGTTCCGATACTATTCTCTGTGGGGTGTCAAAAGCCTGGTCACCTAAGCCGCTCTCGACTGGGATGTGCCGAGACGAAAGTCGCTACATGGAATGATCTCGTCTTCAAAATCATAATTCTTGGGTGGAACGTAAAGCAATAGAAATATTGCAATTTTCTCAAAAAGGTTAATCCATGGTTGAAATTCGAAATAAGCACACTAACAAAATATATAATAATTGTCGAGAGTGAAAAGTTTACAAGTTCAAAGAGGGGGGGGGGGGGGGGGGGGGGGGGGGGGGGGGGGGGCTAGTGATAGCATCTTAACTTATATGTAACGGTGATTTTGTTTTTAAGCTTAGTTTGGGACGGGTGAAATGTAACATTCCGTATTTTTAGGTCATTTACGACGTCATCTATTTTACTAATTATTTTTTTCTCGTACGCGTTTACTTTTAATTTTAATAGTTAAGTTAAATCGCGTAAGCTATAAAATCAACAATTAACGTAAATGGAAACCAAACGAATTAAAGTTTTCGTCAAGCAAGCAATATGTTATATAAAAAAAATCAACTCTTTATATTTTATTTTTATTGGTTACGAAAATTGGTTACGTTTCGCAATTTAATACGTTTAGACATACCCGGAAGCACCAAAATTTGTTTTACGCTTCAACAAATACCCACTTTTATACCCAATACTTAAAATCTATTAAACTTTACCCATGATAGTATTTTATGTTGTCCGATATATAAACCATGACTTATGCATTTCAAATTCTACATTGTAAGTAAAACACTACACATTATTTTTAATAAAACTTCAAGTATCACTTATATACTTCCATTTTTCACAAAACAAATAACTAGCAAATCACTTCTTAAATTCCATGGGATGTCATGCACATTAGGGAACATGAAAGCACATCTCATTAAACCTTATGTTTTTCTTTGACCACCTTTTCCATAAAACCCTCATTTGTGTCTTTTGACTAGTCTTAGCCATATATGAACACAAGTAACTAGTAGTAAACTCATACACTCTATTACTTAGTAAAAATCAAACCAAAAACTCTTCCTCCTCCCCCCTAAAAGCCACAGCATACCACAAGGACAATACACAATCCATACAAAATTTTCTACAATATTTACACACATTCCTACATCATTTCTAAGACATACTAAGAAGATTTGAAGGCTTGTTAAACATTTGCAAGGTTTAAACAAGTTAGGGTGTTCTTGTTAAATTCGGGTTTTGATCATAAGGGTGTGATCTTTTTCTTCACTCATCACTCATTCACCTAAGGTCTATTTAAGTTCTTAATCTATTTCATTATCTATTTTCATGTTTTACATAATTGTGTATAGTTAAATCACCATCTAAGTATATTTATAAAGTTTATAAAATATGTACATGTTAAATCATACTCAAAATTATCTTATACATGGCTAATATGATGTAAAAATATATTAATATGTTGTAATCAAGGATTTACAAGCAATGAAATATTTATGTAAAATATTTATTAAGTTATGAAGAATTATTTAATTATAATGGTTATCAGGTTAAATAAATAAGTTTGACAATTTTTTTGACAATGGACACAATATGATGGACTAAAGGACAATAAATATACCCAAGATAATATATGGATCATGGTAGAGGAACAATAACTAAGTTAGAAAGTTATAAAAATAAGTTTATATAATTAATTATATAAAAGATAAAAAGGGGCTGTTTGGGGTCGAATTTTTACACAGCCATTTTATATTTTTATAAAATAGTACGTCTCATGACGATTCCAAAAAGGTAAGAAACTCGAAAAACCGATTTATAACGAAGGATATACGCTAATTACGAGTTTACGATAATTAATACTTTTATAAAAAGTTACTGTTCATCAGGGACATTTATTTTTGGAAAACATCATAAATAAATATAACTTTTAATTACGAGAACGTGCTCGAAAGAATCGCTAAAAACGGAGCTATAACGAGTAAGATACGCCATTTACGGGTTTTACGATAACTAAATCTATAAAAATAAGTTTATAACTGGTATGAACAGTAAAAATCACTGTTCATCAGAGGACATGAAATACAAAAATGTCATATTTTGATACGTCATCTTAATACGAAAGCATGGACATAAGAAATGTAAGAAACGAGCTTAAAACGAGAAAGTTACACACTACTTTATAACTTGTGCACTATTTCCTGAGATGAATAGTGTTGGTTCGTTTTTTTTTAAATTTTTGCGAAACATTTTGGAAACACTTAAATAAGATTTATACTTGTTTTAAACTTTATAAAATGTTATTTTTACAAGCGATTAAACTAGTTACGCGATTATAGACGGTCAAAATACCTGATTATTATGTATCACATGCGCTTTTTAAACATTATTCCGAAACACAATGTAATGTGATTGTGGCTATATAGAATTATATATGTATGATTACTTAGTACTTATACGACCGATATCTACTTAGGTTGCTTTCGGATATTTCCGTGACGCGTTTTCATTCATTCACTCGACTTATTCTTCACTTCACTTCTAAGGTGAGTTCATAACCCCACCTTTTCTCTTTTAATTGTTTCATAAACTGTTTTCGGGGTGGAGAATACATGCTCGTTTTACTAAGTTAAACTTATTGATTTCTACTACATAAGCGTTACATGACTATTTTTACTAAAGCTTGATTTGTTACTACATGATTTGAGATCGTTGAATACCTATATTTGAAGCCGTGAATTTTTGAACACATTATTTGTTTTACTATTGGACACAAGTGTTTTCAAAGTGTTTACAAAGTGTATGCTATCCAGATTACTGCCTGAATATTATTGCTAAGTTACCTTATTGCCGTGAAGTCCCTATTTATCATGAACCGTTAATTGCTATTGTAAAGCGCGAGTGTTTGGGATAGATCTATCAGGAATAACAATCCCCCACCTTTCCTTGATCACTAGTTTGATCAAGGGCATTTAACATGAGAGGTGTCCGGGTGTGGCAAGCATCCTATATTTCCGATTGGGAAAAATCTAGTTAAGGGGCTTTCGGTCATGAGCTTAGTACAAATATACAAAGTTTGGACATATGAATGTGTTTCTCTGGCTACTAACCTATTTTGGACTAGGAATACTACAATAGTCTCTATTTAGTTGTTTTGGGACTTCGAATACGTACTTAGTCCCACCATTACCTGAAGTCTTTGGTCCACATTTAAATACTTCTTGATTACTGAATGACTACTTTGGATTTCAGATGGATTTTGGAAATAACACTTTTAAATGTTTGTAACGCTGCTTTTCTTATGAAATATTTCTTAAATTATTTCAATACTGCTTTTTACTTAAATCTATGAATTCACCAACATTATTGTTGACGTTTTTGCGTGTATTTTCTCAGGTTATTATTTTGCTAGCTGAGCATTCGAGTCGCGCGGATATTATTTTTGAAGGCTTAATTAACTTGTATACCCATTCCGACAAACGTTTTAAAAATAATGAAAATGTTCTATGCATATAAATGGATCCTTGTAAACTCTTATTTTAATAAACAAGTAAATTATTTAAACGTCTCTTTCGAGGTCATTTTTTGTGACTTGTCCCTTGTGCCTTGAAGTCGCACCCCAATGTTACATTGTATTTGTGTGTTTTGTGATTTATGATTGTGCAGGTAACGAATATTCACTAAAAGACAAAAATAAAGTCAAAACGGACAAAACCGAGCACCTGAATGGAAAGAGCGTGAAAAGTCAAAGTCAACCAAAAAGTCAACCAAAAATTCAAAAGTTAAATACGAAGCCGATATCGAGAAAATACTACTAATATGGGCCAACCCGCACTCATCTAATGGGTCGGGTCAGCCCATTTAAGCATATAGAAGACTTAAGCTTTTAAGCTTACTTATAATAAGTCCATGAATCCTAATTTGGCCCAAACCATTTAAACCTAAGCCCAAAAACCCACTTAACCCCGTTAGCCCCAACACCCTTAACCTATTTACACCACAAATCCCTAACACCTACATAGTTAGTCTTAAGGACTAACATTGTGTCCAAAAGGACTAACCGATGCAACAATTTTAATAATTTCCATATAACCCCCTTAACCTCGCTATAAGTCAAAAACCCATTTCCCGCCCTTTACACTATTTACTGTCACTTTCCCTACCTTCCCCTGCAAACCGACAAAACAGTGTCACGCCCCTTAACCTCTACCCCAGTTCACAAACTGCCATTTCTACCTTGACAATCCCAACTGTTTCTAAATTGTTTGAAGAACAGACAAGGATCAATGGATCAGATTATACTACTTGGGGACGCAAGAAATTGGATGGGATTTGAATGATGGTTTTTACTCTCCTCACAACAACAAAACACAACAACACAACTAAACTTGTATTCGGCTATTTATATAAGCATATTTCTTCATAATGAAGGAACGTCTAGTGTTAATATAGTTTTGAGGAGTAGTGTAGTTTTATTTTATCAATTTTATTCACTGCTTACTTTTACTTTAAATTGTATTTTACTTTTCAAAGCCTTGTAATCTTTTAAGTTTTAATGAAATTTCAGTTTTAATGTTTTACGTTTACCTTGTTTTACTCTTATGCTTTTTAAGTTAAAAACTGTTTCCAAGTCAAATTTTTATAAGCTCTTTAAGTTCTTATAAGTCACTAAGTTCTGTTTCATACACTTAAAGTTTTATGGTTTTAAGCTTTATGGATGATAAGCCAAATTTGGAAGGGCTTATGAGTTTACTAGCTTATCACTGATAACTTAAAGCTAGTAGAATAAGTCACTTTGAGCATTTTTGAGTTTGCTTATTTAACTGCTTATTTTTTGTGTTCTAATTGCTTTATTGTGCTTATCTTAGTTTGTGCTTAATCTGTTTTGAGTTTTATTAAGTGTTCTAAGTCTGTTTGTAGTTTAAAATGGGTTTTGAATATTTAAATGAGTGTTTGGGTCAAGCAGTAGTAACCCATGTTACTACTGTTTGATACCACTTGGTTTTCAAAACTGAATTTGATAAGCTCTTTTAAGTTGTTTTAAGCAATTTTCAAAAGTTTTAAAAGTCTAAAATGGTTTTTTAAGGTTTTGTCTACTAGATCTCTTAATCTGTGGACTTAGAACTTTCTCAAACTGTTCTTATTTGATTTTTGCTTAAAGATTGTTTTAAGGTTTTGGTTATGGTTCTTTTAGATTCTAAATGCAGTAGGATAAGAGTAGTTTAAGTGTGCATGTATCTTGTGTTTTTAGTATAAACATGTCATAGTTTTCATAGTTTTCTTTTCAAAGTTAAAAGTCTCTTTTTCAAACTCAAATTTAGATTAGTTAAAGTTGCTTTTAGAGTCTGAATTTAAGAGCATAAGCTCATTGGTTGTCAATCTAAATCTGTTTTAGCTTATTTCATATTTTGAGCTTATTTTACTAGCTTAATCTTAGGCCTGCACTTTGCCTTTTGTCATTATAAAAACAAAAAAAACTCAATATGTACTGAGTTATCAGGCCCTTTTCATAAGCCTTTTTCATAGCTTATTTAAGTTTTAAACTCCTTATTCTTTGCTGATTCTTGTAGTTTAATGTATAAGCTTGATGGTCCTTTTGGTCTTTAATCCATAAGGATAGCTTAACTAGTTTAAAAAGAAGCTCAAAAAATGCCCTATAGGCTGCTTGGTTCTCAGTTTTGTCCAAAAAGCTTATTTGCTTTTATGAGCTTATGGCTTATTGGATTTTCTTAATTTGTGTTTATATTTGCTTATTAGGCTACGAAAAAGCTGGTTGTAGCTTATTTGACTTTAGTTTAAGCTTTTAGAAGCTTATTTGCAAATTTGAGTTTAGCACTAATGTTTTTAAGCTCTTAAATGCAATCTGTCTTTTATGCCTTTTCATGCTTTTTAGCTTAGTTGTTTTAGCTTATTTCTAGGTTTAGTTGCTTAATAGGTATAGCTTAATATCTCTTTTAGCTTATTTGATTCTTTCCTTAGCTTATTTAGTCTTAAAACATCAAACAGTTAGCCTTTTAGCTTTTTTTAGCTTTTAAGTAAACTGTCACCTTAAACAGCTTATTTCAGGCTTATTTTAGGTTTCTAAAAAAGGTTGTTTCATTAAAGTTGTTTGTTTACAGCTTATTTATAAGCTGGTAAAAGTTTTAAAAAAAACCTGGGAATTAGGGAAGTCAAGGGTGAGCTAGGCTCGAACCCCTGACCTCTACCCAACTCAACCAAGTTTTAACACACACCCCCACTACCACTCGCCCATGGGACTTTTTCGTTTTAACTTTGCCAAATTTATTACTTAATCACCTTTTAACCCATTTAAGCTGTTGCTTATTAACAGCTTATTCCCATAAGCTGTTTACCCTGTTTTATTTTTCATAGGTTTAGTATTGTTCAAAGTAATTTTCATAATTTTTTCAGATTTTTTATAATTAGTTTAGTATTTTTAATTAATTTTTTAGAGAAAAACTGTTTTTAATTCATATCAAATTAAGTAAAAGTCAAAAAATATAATTCTTTTTTCTAAAAATTTTATTAATCGTTTAGGATTGTTAAAAATTAATTTTGCATTTTTAGGGTTAAAATTGTAGAATTTAGGTTTTTAAAGAACGGGTTTAGAATCCCGTTATCGTTTTCGTGTTTTAGTCTTTAATTGCTTTCGTTTTAGGCTTGCTTTTACTTGTTTTTGTATTTTAATTGTAGAAATAGAATCCAAATCAAATATTGAATCATTCAAACACGCGATCACGAACTTAATCACGATTTTTAAATTCGCACCTCGTCGTGGTAAACTTATTTGTTTCGTTACACCTTAGCTTATCCTGTTAGATTAAGTTTATTTACAGTTGTTAGTTGCTTAAAGGGGAAAGTTTGTATTTCCCGAGTCTTGTGTCTATTTTGGTACGGTTGGAAGAAATTTGCACATCACAAATGAGAATGTATATTATAGTCAAACTCGTGTATTTTTACTACCATCGCAATTAATGGTACGTCCGAAGAATGAAAAATTATCGAAGGAATTATCCGGAATTATTATGATCGTGAAGATGGTGAAACTACACCGAGTTTCGTAGTATAGTGTTAGCAAAAAAAAAACAAAAATCGAAAAAAAATTATTAGAAAAATCGCAACAAAAAAGAGAAGGAAAGTTTGAAGATAATTGTTTCGCAACTACCGAAGGAATTACACGAAAGATCGATTATTCGTTGATACAAATCGACGATGTAGAGTATTGTATAAAGTGGAAGATATCGTCACTTGCCTTGTAAAGTATGGGATGATTAGGAAGTTGACCGTTATAGTAACACCAACTTAGGTTGTTGTTTTTTATCTATGATCAAGACGTTGTAAATAGTTGTGTCTTTATCATGGTAACGGTTGGGAAAAAGTGTCTAGCAACTTGTATTTTAGACTTAATCTATTTGTTTCTTAATTTTTATTTAACAACAATTTATTTCCCTTTCCTAATCATTAACCATGGGTTTTACGCGAATGAGGATGTGATCGAGCGTGCATGTATATTCCGTCCTTATGGCCATGTATGCATGTCTCAGCTGTCATGTTGGTTTATTACTATTGGTGAAGGTTAGAAGATCCATACCCTATATTACTTTACTATTCCTACTATTTAGCTTATTCGAGGTGGGAGTGAGTAGTCACATGTGTCTATCCCGTCATTACGGGTGTGTATGTGTAGTCTTTGGCGCCCTCCTGGAATATTGGTATCGATAAAGATTAGTTAGAGTAATCAACCCTAATCCTTCTCATATAAACCCATATTTACCTTTATAAACTTATTACTCCTTAGCTTTAGCGGTGGAGATGTGTATACTTGCCAAACTTATGATAGAATACTCGCCACGATTGAGAAATTGAGCAAATTAGTTACATGTTACCACATAGATTAGTTGAGTGATTTGAGTGTTTTCATCTTCCTATTTCGTGAGGTGTTTGGTTGTGTACTTGTAATAGATCAAATAAATGCTTAAACAGAAAAATCCTTAGGGATACATTTTTATAGACTTCTAAAGGCTACTTGAGGAGAAGTAGGATTCAAGTGGGGGGATATTTGATGACATCAAATAATGTCTATTTTATATCATCATTTATCCAATGTTATTAACCCATTTTGTATTATTATTGCAAAGAATTATTACTTAATCGTTTAGATTTGAGAATTGTAGTAATTATGGAGTACTTGGTGAATATTAGCAAAAGGCGCACATTCTGGAACTTAAATGAAGATATTTTGAAGATTTACTATTCTGACAATCAATACGCCGTATCCATCAAGGAAGATACGGCGTATCCATGCCTGCACTCACCAAAGACCACGGAGGAAACAAGCTCAATATGTCGTATCCATAGAAGATCAATACGTCGTATTGAAGATATAGTATGTGAAGATTCTGGAAGATATCAAACGTGGTCTATACTCCAAGAAACTCTAATACGCCGTATCCAATCCCTTGGATACGTCGTATCAAACCGACTTCCATACAGTATAAATAGAAAACACAAAAACGAGTTTTAAGTGTGCTAAATCGTATTCTCGATACCTAAACCATAAAAGTCAATTTTGAGAGCAGAAAAAGAGCAGAAGAGGTATTGCAACGCATTCCAATCCATAGAATACAACGTGTAATTTCTTATACTTTTGTAATCGTTTAGTTTTTGGTATCATTCGTTAACTCGGTTAGTTTACCTTGGCGAAAACAATTACTCGTGTATTAATTATGATGTTTGATGGCTAATACCTTCATTTGTTCATAACTAGGACTTTTGAGAATGCTTATAAATAAGCTAAAAAAGGGCTTTTTGTTTGGACAGTAGCTTAAACAAGTTTTAAGGCAAAAGTGGCTTTTTTTTCTTGACTTTTTAAACTACTAAGCTAACTTTTGAACACATAAGCTGAAAGGGATTTCTATCCCAACCTAAATAAGCACGTATGAGTTAAAATCTACAACTAAATAAGCTAAAAAAAAACTAACTAGTCAGAAGCTTAGAATAAGTTAAGGCTTATGTGGCTTTTTGCTATGGACTTTTAGCACTCAATAAGCAATGTACATGAACAATAAGCAAAACCCTTAGGGGACACTATCACACTTAATAGCAAACTAAGGACACAAGAAGCATTAAAAAGCACAAAATAAGCTGGCACAAAAATAAGCTATTTATACTAAGCTAAATAAAACAGTCAAGTCCCTACTTTGAGCTTAAAAATAAGCAATCAAAAGGGCTTCCTAAGGTCTAAGCTTGTTAGGGCTTATAGCTGGACCTAGGGGTAATCTAAATAAGCTAAAAGGTCCTAAGGTCTTTAAGTTAGATTAAGCTAAAAAGGGCTGCAAGTTAGTGGTCTAGCACCAGGGTAACTTAGCAAAAAAGGAAGGCTTATATAACAGCTTAAAAATAAGCTGTCAAATAAGCTCAAAATCAAAAACCAATTAAAAACAGATCAATACCAGCTTGTAATAAGCTTATTTTCAAGAATTCTTAGGTTAACTTGTACATTTACCTGCTGATTTTTGGATTTAAAAAAATGGCTTTTTAAACTTAGGGAAAACTTGTAAAAAAAAATTTCTTGACAGATTTTGATTTAAAAGTAAGGAAACAAAAGACACTTTGGAGAAAACACTTTGATACTATGAATGACTCAAAAATAGGAGAAAGAAGCTGACTCTAAGCAGTTTAATCAAAGGAGCTTATGAAAAAGGTTTTGACTAGAAAGAACACCTAGGCTGATAAGAGAAACTTGAAAAACAAAAATTAAGTTAAATTTTTTTTGAGAAACAGACTCACACAAGTATGACAAAGCTAGCCAAAGTTGGCTATGTGACTCAACCCATTGCATACCCCATTTTGACCCGTTTTCATTACTATCCCAAACACCCCTTAATATTTTAAAATCGAATTTTTAAAACTATCAAGACTAATTTAAGCTCAAATTTCTGAAGACATTATTTACATATGCAATATATTAAGGAACTGAGAAGTAAAAAAGCAAAGAGAGCTAAGCTCTTTAATAAGCTAATATGCAATCAGTGAAAATAGCTGAAAAAATTAAATAGGCATTACCTTAACTCCTTGCTCAAAACAGGAGTAAAGTCAACCTAAATAAGCTCTAATCCCTACCCTAGCTTATAAATAAGCTAAACTAAGCAACCCAATGAGCCATCCTTGTTTGCTCATTCATCCATGCTATCAAACAGTAACCTTTGTTTTTCTTTTAATTTTTCTTAAGTTCTTTGTATCAAAGTTTAAAAACAGATTATAAATTGCTTATATAAGAGCTTAAAAGAAACAAGAACTTGGAAACACAATTTGAAACTTAAACCTCAATTTTCATTAAAAATCACAAGTACATAAAAGCTAGTTTAAAACTTAGAAAACTAAAACTGAACTCTAAAAAACTACACACTAAAAACTAAACTGTTTTTTTTGCCACAATGGCTTACAAAGCTTAAATTAGAAGTCGTGTAGGGTTTCCACTTTTCTTTGTGTCTTCACTTGTGTGGCTAGTTTGTAGACACTCAAACAGCTGTTTGTGTTTGTGTGGAGTATATAAACACACTTTCAATTTGAACCCTTCATTTTTTCTTGATGCCACACTCAAAGAATCGCATCACAGCCTTGATTTGATTAAGGGATTTTTGGATGCCAGCTTGGCAAATCCATGTGGGGGTGGAGGTTTAGTTAATGGTGTTTGGTTTGGGAGTGTTGTGGGGAGTCAAAGAGGTTGACAGAGACAGGATATGGGTTTATGGGTTTGGCGGGATATGGGTAGTCAAGATGTACAGTGATTCAAAACGGGGGTGTAGGTTTGTGGTTTTGACACAAATAGTCCCTCATGGATATACTTGTCTTTGCAGTTTTAGTCCTTGTGGGTTATAGTTTTGGGGACTTAGGCAGTAACCACCTTGAGGTTATACTTGTTAATGAATCCATGGTCCTGTGAGTAAATATTTTGAGGGATGGCTGAAATGGCCCTTGTGAGTTATAACTTTCGAAAATGGCAGATGAGTCCTTATTCAGGAATTTTTCTATTTCCTTCTTTAAATAAGATAGGGACTTGGCAGTTTTGGTTCCTAAACTTATTTTTCTTCACTTTTTGACTTTGGATTTGTCGGGGTTGACTTTTTCAGACTTGGGCTTTGTCTTGACTTTGTCTTTTCCATGCTTTCATTCGTGTTCCGGTTTGTCTTTTTGGCTTTATTTTTAGTCCTTTTTCTTGTTATCCGTTACTGCACATCACAATTAGCCAAAACAAGCAGTATGTTTGGCATTTTAAGGTCTCCGTTTTTGGGTATTTTAATTGTTTTTAAAGGTTAATTAGGTATGGGTTTTATTAAACACATACTAATTCCCCCATTACTAAGGTATTGCTCGTATCTCATCGCATGATATGAAGTAAGCATTTAGAAAAACTAGAATCTCAATCACCCTCGACTAATAAACTTGGAAAAGTAGTCTAGGGTTTCATCGAGATGATAAAGACTCATGAGTTTGAAAATCCCCGTCTTACCATTTTGTCATTATACACCTATTCCTAACATCTTTTTTAATTTTTGTCATTTTTCATTAAATCAAATCTAACTAGAATCGTTTTGACTTCGTTATTTAATAACCTTTATATGGGATATCGAAACAAGATGCATTTCGATCCGAGAATGCCCCAAAAAGGGATAAATTTCAATCGTTCCGACTTTTCACTTATTCAAACCAAAGCTTAAACGATAATCACGTTAATTATGAGTTAAGATGCAAACACTACTCATATTTGCAAATTGTATTTTTTCCACTCCATATTTATATCTTAAGGGGTATGTGCTATTTTGTATTCAAACATGGATATTTTTGCAACAATTCTATGTTTCTCTTTCCACCCGAGAATTAAGAGTTTGAAGGCGAGATCATCCCATTGTAGCGACTTACGTCCTTTCTTTTTTTCTTCCCCCCCCCTTCTTTCCTCCCCCCCCCCCCTCCCCCCCCCCCCCCCCCCCCCCCCCCCCCCTTTTCCCCCCCCCCCCCCCCCCCCCCCTTTCACCCCCCCCCTCCCCCCCCCCCTTATCTTTTTTTTTTTTTTTCCCCCCCCTTTTTCCCACCCCTTTCCCCCCACCCCCACCCCTTCCCCTCTTCCCCCCCCCCCCCCCCCCCACCCCCCCTCTTCCCCCCCCCCCCCTCCCTTTTTTTTTTACCCTTCTTTCTTCCCTCCACCCCCCCTCCCCCCCCCCTTCCCCCCCCCCCCCCCCCTCCCTCTTCCCCACCCCCACCCCCCCCCCCCTCCCCCCCTTTTCTAACCCCCCCCTTTTTTTCTTCTGGCACATCCCAACCTTGCAGTTAAGGACAGGCTTTTGACACCCCACAGAGACTAGTATCGGGACTCACGGACCTTAGGTTTCAAAAACTCTCAGGTTTTCTGTATATACATAGCTTATAAAATATAATAGCCAAAGTTCAAAAGCATATTTGAATTTAACAAAAAGAGATCTTTTATTCACACTTAATATTAACTATTTACGCAGTTTGTAACCCTCGACCTTTTAGAAGGCTGCAACATCGGTTGTGAGCCGGCAAGATGCAGCAAACTTTTATCAGTCACTGGATATTATTCTTTACTATGGGCTTTATTTAGAAGGCTGCCAACATCCGGTTGTGAGCCGGCAATGATACCAGCGAAACTTTTATTCAACCTCAGTTTATTAATTATTATATTTTTGCATATTTTTTTTCATCATTTTATTTTTATTTTTATTTTATTTATTTATTTTTTTTATTTTTTAAAAGTTAAACTAGGGAAAACGTCTTTTTGAAAAGTTTTCAAGTATAAATTTGAACTAAAGTCTAAAGTTTTTGCTATATACTTACCTTTAAACATTACTTTGGATTTAAGTTAATTTCCCAAAATAGTAGCACGTATATTTAATCAGGTTACGGTTCTTTTGGGAGATAAGAGCGGACAAAATTACACACATGAGCTCTTAAGGTTTCTAAATAATCCTTGTTTAGCATCCAACTATAATTAACACTATCATTTTTCGTTCTTCGACGATATTTTACGGAATGCTTAGTCTAAAAGTTAAGGAACAAGCTAGAGTCAACACGCTCGATCGAGTCAAAATTTATTCTTATTCTACCCAGCAGGAAAGTCAAAATTGTGACAAAACACTTATTTTATTTTTGAAAATTTTAAATTTTTTCATTTTTTTGAAATTTTGGTGGTAAAAACGGGATTACGTGATAACAACGGCTGCAGGCACAATCAAATCGAAGATCCCCCCCATACTAGAATGAAACCATTTACCTCAATGTTTACGAAGCGGCGAGCAGAGACCGTAAATCCTAAGGTGTATGAATTATGCTTAAAAGATAAATTGTTCTGTCGATAAGATTAGGATATCGGGATTCCCAAATGAAGCTGAGGATGGTGAAGCTCTTGTGATCGAAGGACAAATACCGCGAGCATGAGAGGCTTCAAAAATCCGGGACATCCTGGACAATACAACACAAAACACAAAACACGGAAAAGGAAAGAGGCAAGCCTCCTCACAACAACTAAACACTTATTCATTTTCTACGCTTAGCATATAATACTATGATAATAGGATATGCATGGGGTTCCTCCACAATGCGCTTGTTTAGTGGTCATTAAGCTTGACCAATTCCTGAATTAGTTGCCTTGGGAAGGTTTGGTAGGTCAGGGATATCATAGCAGGGATATCCACTCCAATGTAGTGATTGAGACGATACCATTTTTTGATGTTTGGCCCGGAGTTTTAGGATAACTCAACCGGTGCCATACGGGAAAACTTGATCATGGTAAATGGTCCTGACAAACGGGACTTCAACTTGTGAGATAAATTTTTCAAAACCTTGAGTTAAAGAGGAAGGACTTGATCAACCGACGGTTGAAAACGCGTTTTTGATCTTTGCGTCATGAATCCTCTTAGTTTTCTCTTTGTAGATCAAAGAATTTTCATAGGCTTGATCACGCAGTTCACTTAATTCATTGAGTTGAACTTTGCGTTGATCACCCGCGGTTTTGAGATCAAAGTTTGCATGTTTAAGGGCCCAGTAAGCTTTGTGCTCCAACTCAATCGGTAGATGACATGCCTTTCTCCATATACAGGATTGTTCGGAGTACACCCGATGGGTGTTTTGTATGCTGTATGGAAGGCCCAGAGAGCGTCATCCAGTTTGTCCGACCAAGAGGCACGATTTTCGCCCACTGTCCTTTCAAGAATTCTTTTTAAACCACGATTCGATACTTCAACCTGCCCACTTGTCTGGGGGTGATACGCGGTGGAGAGACGATGAGTGACTCCATATTTAAGCATGGTCCTTGCAAAAACTGGTATTGCAAAATGTGTTTCCACGTTCACTGATGATGGCACGGTATTACCAAATCTGGCAAATGAGAATTTAGAAAATTTGCAAACTATCGGGCGTCGTGGTGGGGACGCAGCCTTTCTTCAACCCATTTTGACAGGTAATCGACCGCCCGAGGTATGTATTTGTTGCCTCTAGAAGATGGGAACGGTCCATAAATCGATGCCCAAACAGTCAAAGATTTTACAAATCTTGGATGGATTTAGGCATCTCATCCTTTTGATGAAATTTTTCCTTGTCGTTGGCACGTGTCACAATTTTTAAACCAACTCGTGTGATCTTTGTATATTGAAGGCCCAAAAAAATCGGCATCAAAGACCCATTTGGGCAGTGAGATTTGCACCGTGATGTCCCCCGGTGGGTCCATTGTGGCAAGCTTCGAGAATGTCGAGAGCTTCTTTGCCGTGCACACACCGCCGATCATTTGATCCGCACATATTTTGAACAAAAGGGTCATCCCAGAAGTAGTGTTTGACATCTTTGAAAAACTTGTTTTTCTGCTGGGATGACATTCCCTTAACAATGAAATTCCCCGCATGGTAGTTTGCGAAATCTGCAAACCATGGGGTACTATCAACACGAAGAGCAACCGATCCAAGAGTTTCGAGAGGAAATGTTTTAGTTATTTCCTTTTTCTCGAGTTTATCTTGATGAGGGTTCTCAAGTCTGGAAAGATGATCGGCGGCCGATTTTCTGCTCCTTTTTTGTCTCGGATGATAAACATCGAATTCTTGGAGCAAAAGGATCCACGCATCAGTCTCTGGCTTAGCATCTATCTTGCGAAGATATACTTTTATAGCAGAATGGTCGGTATACACTATGCTTTTAGACAAAACAAGATATGACCGAAATTTCTCAAAAGCATACACTACGGCAAGTAATTCTTTTTTGGTCGTAGTGTAGTGTGCTTGAGCTTCAGTCATAGTTTTGCTGGCATAGTGAATTGGTTGGAAATGCTTGTTTTTTCGTTGCCCTAAGACTGCCCCAATTGCAAAATCGCTTGCATCACACATTAGTTCGAAGGGCAAGTCCCAGTCGGAGAATCAAAATCGGAGCCTCAGTCAATTTTCTTTTAAGTGTATTAAAGGATTCGATACACTCTTTTGAGAAGAAAAATGGAGTCTTTTTTTTCAGGCAGGTGAGTCATTGGGGGGCTATTTTTTGAGGAAGTCTTGTATGAATAACGTCGGTAAAAACGGCATGCCAAGAAAATCTTTGGACACCGTTCACTTGTAGTCGGTGAGGGAGCTTGGCGGATAACGTCAATTTAGCTCGATCGACCTTAATCCTGAATTTAGAGATTTTTGTCATGTCCAAGAACAATAGCCTTCTTTTACCATGTAATAGCTTTTCTCCCAGTTTAGGACCCAAATTGGGTGTCTTCACATGTTTTAACTTTTGTCCAAATTGGATAGGCATGTAGACGAAAGATCCCCGGAAGACTTGAAAGTGTGATTTATAAACAAATGCCATCGTTTTTTCGATCATGTCATGGAAGATTGCCATCATACATCGTTGGAACGTGACGGGTGCATTACATAGCCCAAAAGGCATGCGGCGATAGGCAAATTTTCTGTATGGGCAAGTAAAGGTTGTCTTTTCTTGGTCCTTTGGATCTATGGGAATCTGGAAATTAACCCAAAAAGGCCATCGAGGAAACAATAAAATTGGCTTTCCGCGAGTCTTTCGAGCAATTTGGTAATGTAGGAAGTGGGAAATGGTACTTTCGGTAGCTCATTGCAACTTTCTATAGTCAATGCACACTCTCCACCCTGTGACCAATCGAGTTGGTATTAAATCATTTTCATCATTTTCACGACGGTCATGCCACCCTTTTTTGGTACACAGTGCACCGGGCTTCCTCCTAGGGACTGTTAGGAGATCGGATAATCATCGGCGTCAGAAGCTTTTCAACTTCTTTCTTGATGACGTCATGGATTTTTGGATTACCCGACTTGATGCTGTAACCGTTAGTTCTTAGTTCCCTCTTCCCATGAGATTTTGTGGGTACAAACTCTGGGGTCATACCATTGTATCACGAAAGTTTCCAAGCGATGGCTCGCTTGTGGGACTTAAGAACCTCGATTAGAGCTGCCCTTTTCCTCATTCTTTAAATCTTTTGCAATTATGACAGGCAACTTGTCGTTACCTTCTAAAAATGCATATTCTAAATGAGGTGGCAAGTCCTTGAGTTCAACCTCAGGGGGCTCATTAACTGAAGATTTTTCATTGTTTGCTTCACAAATTTTCAGATCTTTTCGAGTTTCTGGAAAATAATTTCCTTGAAGAGGTGGTAGTGGTTCACTATTGAGAATTGCTTCGAGGAGAAAGTATTCCCTTAAGGGTCATAATATGTTGGTTCAACTTCGAGTGAAGTTGGATCAAATCCTCTATAAGCAAGATTAGAGTCGGCTTATTCGAAAGGAGAAAAATCACTGTCCCCGAATGAGTTAAAGTTGGAGGAAGCTGTAGAGACGATTGGATCATAGTAGGAGTGGATTGCCATCGATATCACATTTGAGCAAACCAAGAAACTTCTTGAGGAGTTATTCTTCACAAAGCCTATCATTGAAGTTTATTCGGTTTGCAGTCATATGATTGGAAATAGCCGTGTTCTCGTAAGTCTGGTCCAGGTTGAATGTAATGGCCTCTTGCCATCACGAAGGGTAATCTCACCTTTGTATTATTCGATTAAAGCGCATGACTGGTCTTTAAGAAACTCCTCCCGAGAATCAAAGGTACTCGGGGGTCTGGCTCAAAATCAACGACCACAAAATCTGCTGGAAATTGGAACTTTCCCACCGTTACATAGTCTTCAGCGATACCGATTGGTTCAGAGATTGAACAGTCCGCTAATTCAAGCGTCATGCAAGTCGGGGTTAGTTTGGGAAGAGAGAGATCTTTCCAAAAAAGCCGTTACAACTCTATTTCGTTTATCCTTCATTCTCATTGTATAAATACATCATTTTATCTCTCATTTGTAATCATCTTGTTCATTGTAATCTTCTTTTTCTCTCACTGTGACAAACTCACACCATTATCAATAACAAATCATTTGGCTAATTTTACGAGTGCAATTCTTGTTCTTTGCATTCCTGGTTGGTTAATTGCCTTATTCGAGTATTAACTCCTATAAGTGTTGATGAGGTGTCATTTTATACAATTTCGCATTTGGAAGAATTACATGTGACTTGGGCTCATTTGGAGAAGAAACAGACAAGACTACGGACCTACACTAACATTACTCAAGAATTTCTCTATAGTGGCTGGAGATGGTAAAATGTTCATGTTGTCATTAAGTTAAGTTAGAAATGTTTACTATCCTTAAAAGGTCTGAGAATCTTTCTAAACTAACTTCTATGCCATGATTTTGTAAATATAACCCCAAAAACCTTAGTCGAAGGATGTCTTGCAGAAAATGGTTTTGTCTGTTATCCTCGCTTGGATGGAGACCCTTGTAAATACAAGACATGTTTGATTGAAACTCATAAAATTAAGAGGCGGTGTTTGCTTCTGCTTATATAGCCTGCTTATGGATAATTTGGATTTGGGGCTTATGTACCAAAAAGCTCACTTTTTGTGGCTTATATAAAACTTTCTTGCTTATATAAGTTTCCTATGTTGTAACACAAGCTATATAAGCTGAATATTTTTAAAATAAGCCACAAAAAAGTACTTATAAACATAAGCCCAATAACCAAATATGCCGTAAGCCTGCTATATAAGCCCTTAAGTCGTCTTATGGTTATTTGGTTTCCGGCATATTAATTTTCCATAAGCTCAATTTTGCTGCTTACCTTTGAAACTTTTTTCGGCTTATAAAAAGTTCATTATAAACATAATAAACTTATATAACCAAAAAGTTTTCAAAAGCCATAAGCCTGGCTATATAAAACCGAAACAAATAAACCTTTCAAAGTGAGCTTGACTGTATTTATCTAAGTTTACTTTTATTGTAATGATAGATTGGCATTGTTATTGAAATTTTAAAGAATTATAAACCTGGCTAAGTTCGAAGACAGAAATGGATGGGAGAGAATTCTAAGATGATGGGAAACAGCTATGAACCACAACTGACTAATGTTATGATGACTATAGTCTTCCGCTGTCGAAAGAAGATTTGCTATCAGAAATCAGCCCGATGTTCTCTGATCAGTAATATACCCCACTTTTACTCTAACCTTTTTTGCAAATAATATTAGTAAAATCTACTTGGGCAACGGTTAAAGTTGTTCAAACTGTGTATATGACCTAATTTGTGATAATTTACGCTATTAGATGGTGCAAACTTAAAGCACTACCGGGTGCCTACCGTTTGATTAATCATTTGAGGGGCCATGGAGTGAAAATGGCGTTGGCTTCTAACTCTCCAAGAGATAGCATTGAAACAAAGATAAGCTATCATCCTGGTAAGTTGGAAAAACCGTTTTATGATAAAGTCGTTGAACATCATATGTATTGATTTTAAGTTGTATTCTAATTAGTTACCATTTGCAGGTTGGAAAGAGTCATTCTCAGTCATTATTGGCGGCGATGAAGTAAAAGAAGGAAAACCATCTCCGAAAATGTAAGATGAAACTTGATAAGTTCCTTTGCCCCTTTTATTTTCATTAATGTAAGATGGATTGATATCATCTTGAACAAGTATAATTCACGTTTTCTATTGTTAGATTCCTAGAAGCGGATAAGAGGCTAAGTGTTAACCCTTCCAAGTGACTCGTCATTGAAGATTCAGTGTGAGTTTCTAGAAAAAACTAATTAGTGTTAACTATACGGCTTATTATCTTCACTGGGTACATTTTTGTTATGGAAAATTTTAATAACATTTATTTGTAACATGTCAGATCAGGCTGTTGGAATTAAATAACATGTTAACCATTAACAACTACAAGTACGCAGCGGATATGGATCTAGTTTGGTACATATGATTAACACACAATAGACAAACAAAAGGGTAATAGAAAACTAACCTCTTGAAGAATCAAATCCTAATGAAACAAAGTGGTTAAATTACCACCTCTACGAGTGCTCACACAAACACGTCCAACGAGTACGCCCGGATGCTATCCTAACTTCACGTGTATACCAAACAACCTTTGTATACCAAACCTACTGAAAACAAGTACCAAATACCACCCTTGTATGCTGTACTGAAAATCAGAAGGAAACCTAGGGTTTTACCGAATTCGGTTCTACCAAATTAGAGCAGAATCAACCAAAAATCAAACAAGTAAACCCTAAATCGTTTCTATCATTTGTCATGCCTTGACAACAAGTAAACCAATATCCTAAACCTTCTATGAAAGCAGTGGGATCATATCACACCTCGAATTCCCTTTTTGGGAACTACCAAAATTCAACAGAAGTGAGAAAGAAGAACCGAAAATGGCAGAACCCTTGTTAGGGTTTTGTATTTGGCTGTTATGAGAGGAGAGGAGGGGAGGAACGAATTTCTTTATGTTTTTATGTTATTGTGATGTCGTTTATGAGCTAAGGGGTAGGGTATTTATAGCCTCAAGCCCCTTACTCATGATAAGACTTAAAGACTTCAACATTAAGCCTTATCACAGCTCCTCTCTAATTATTATCTCCAAATAATGAACCTAGACACCCTCTAGAACCATCTATAGTCGGCCACAGCTATTATGACAGGCATAAGTTCTTGTCTTAGTCGTTTTTGGTCCTTTGGTTTACTTTAGAAACGTTTCGTAAAGTTTAAACGCACTCCAAGTGTTTAACGTGTGTGCCCCCAATAGGCTCACACATTTCTAGTCGTACACGAGCTATTCCAACTACCATAACCCAACACAGGCATTGCTGCTGCTAAAGCTGCTGAAATGGACGTGGTTGTTGTACCATCTCTTCCGGTCGGTCGGCCTTATAGTGCTACATTCGGTCGACCGTGATTTTCGGTCCTCATCAGTCGCTCCTACGACCGGTAGTCGAGCATGCAACGGTTACTTCACATTTAATAAAAAAATAAACTTTAAAAATTTAAACACTTTACCACTATAAATACCCAATTCATTACACCATTTTATACACAATTTTTATATACACTTTTATCAACTTTTTTAAATGGCTTGTTCGGTTCCACATACCATCGATGAAATCCAAGATTTGGTTCAAAAACTAATTGGCGAAGATAAAGCTCGTCAGAAAGCGATTCTGGAGTTAGCCGTGCAATTTGACAATGCATGCACAGCTAAAAAAGAACGATCTGAGAAAAGCATACGAGAAATGCAAGGATATTCCACAAGAGAGCCGTGCTTTGATCGACACTTTTTTAAAAGAAGAATCTGATAAAGATTACGAGATGAATCTTTCGATGTATGGAAAGGCGGAAAAAATAGAAAAACAAATTGAGACTAAATATGTTTGGTTATGGGAAAAATACAATTAGGACGATTGTGTTTTAAATTTCGTATTGTATTTTTAAATTTCGTATTGTTATTTTAAATTTCGTATTGTTATTTTAAATTCAGTATTGTTATTTTAAATTCAGTATTCAAATTTTAAATTCCAATGACTACTTTTGTCTTATAAATACCCCTTTTCATCATTCATTTTCTCCCACAACTTCTTAAATTTGTATTCAAAATTTAAATTCCAACGGCTATGGATAAGAAAACTACCCAAAGCAATCCCCTTGACACCCGAGAAACCACCCATGCCTCCCATTTCTTCATTTTCTACGGGTGGTTCGTCATCACAACAACATACGCACCAACCTATGTCTCCTATTTCTTCATTTCCAACGGTCGATGAATCAATTGATGAACATGAGATAGGTGATGAATATCTTACTAATGGATATCTCACTGAGAAAGAGCAACAACAACTACTTCTAGATGAAAAGGCATTAAGAGAAACGTTAGAAGAAGAAGCAAGGGCTGAAAAAGAGTGGGAGGAGAGAATTAAGCAAGAACAAGCTCATGATGAGTTATTCAGGTTGGAATTTAGGGTGAAATCTTATTCAGAATACGAATCAGATTAATTTAGCTATGCATTGTTTTTAATAATCTAGGAACTATTTTAATTATGTTGTTTTATTGTAATGTTTTAATGTTATTTGAATTATTATGTAATGTTTTTTATTATTATGTAATGTTCTTATTTTTAATGAAATTTAATTTTGTTGTAAAAAAAATTGAAAAAAATGAAGGTCGCATTATAGTGGCAAAAAGTCACATGTAGGTCACCAGAGAGAGAAAGCTGATGTGGCAGGAGAAATTGTAGGTCGCTGGTGGTCCTTATAGTGACTAACCTAAGATCTCTCTCGTGTGACACTCTATCCTAGATTAAGATCCTCTAAAGTTGGTTTCAATATGATAGGTCATGTTGACCAATCATAAACAGTAAGCCCCAACGACAAAAGAACCTAGGCGTGAAGCATTTTCAAGGGTTAGCCTCCTTCCATTTTACAAGTAAAAACCAACTTTAACATGACCTCTCGTGTTAAAAACCAACTTTAAAAAATCTTTATCCTTCAATTCCACTCCGCACACTGGCGGAGCCAAGATATCTAACCAAGGGGGCATAACAAATAAGTTCGATTATAGGAGGGAAAAAAATAGATACTAAAATTAAAAAACGGGTCGGGTCTAATATAGTAAAGGCGGTCCAATATTTAAACCCAATATAACAATGCATAATCGGTGTTGGCATGGTCGGTTTGACTCGGTTTTAGGGTAAAACCGAAACCGCAGCGAAAGTATATAATTTTAACAAGTTAATCACTTAATGCATGATTTTAACAAGTTAATCTTATAAATGATTTAAGTTCTCGTGAACTAAACACATTATATATACGATAATTTGAGAATGGCTATTGCATTCGTGTGTCCACTGCTCTTTTATCACTTTTAGTATAAAAACACACACACACACACACACACATATATATATTATATAAACTAGTTGAATACCCGCGCATAGCGGCGGCGATAAAAATTGCTAACACAACTCGCTCCGCAATTCCCTACCCGCTTAGAGAATTCGTTTGTTTGGGTTTCCGTAGCTTTCCCGCAACATCATATTAACATCATTCTCGCTTGTATAAAGACTCACACACTCTCTTGCCCATCAAACATTGTCTCCAAAAGTATATATCTTTTACGAATCAAGTTTGTATTCAAATTAAAGTTAAAGTTGTTAAAAAAATTCAAAATAAACCAACTAAAAATATAAAAAACTAAAAATTTATAAAAATATATCAAAATGGATGTTGAATTAAAGATCACAGAATTTTAGAAAATACGATGAAATTAGATCATAAAAAAAATATTTCAAGCATAAAAAATATTTTTTTATATTAAGATAAAATTTTAATGGTTTTTTTATATATACTAGTTGGATACCCGCGCATAGCGGCGGCGATAAAAATTGCTAACCCAACTCGCTCCGCAATTCCCTACCCGCTTAGAGAATTCGTTTGTTTGGGTTTCCGTAGCTTTCCCGCAACATCATATTTACATCATTCTCGCTTGTATAAAGACTCACACACTCTTTTGCCCATCAAACATTGTCTCCAAAAGTATATATCTTTTACGAATCAAGTTTGTATTCAAATTAAAGTTAAAGTTGTTAAAAAATTCAAAATAAACCCACTAAAAATGTGAAAAACTAAAAATTTATAAAAATATATCAAAATGGATGTTGAATTAAAGATCACGGAATTTTAGAAAATACGGTGAAATTAGATCATAAAAAAATAAATAGATAAAAAGATATGTCAAATTGAAAATAAAAGTGATATTTTAATTAAGAAGTGACACATGTCACTCTATGATGTGATTTTCTAAAATAAGATGGATGATCAAGATTGCACCTCCTTATCTTAATTTTTGATGGGACCCACATTGTAAATGCTTTATATAATAGTATAGATATGTAAAAATATATTTATATGAACTCGGTTTTCGGTTTAGAATGCTAAAACCATAACCGAACCGAAAGCGAATATTTAATTCGATTCAATTATTTTCAGTTTGATTCGATTTTGGTTTTTAATTTTCGGTTTTTTCAGGTATTAACCGAATAAAGAACACCTCTGCTAAGTAGGGGTGAGCAAAAAAACCGAAATAACCGAAAACCGAACCAAACCGAACTAACTATGATTTCTGGGGAGATAAACCAATATACTCACATCCCTTTAAGAGCCTGAATGACTGGCCAGATAGACAAATAAAGAATCTCGAGATCATACAACTCAAACATATGAATCATGAACAAATTTCCGTAATGGGAGAACAAGCTTTTAACAGCATCCATGGAACTCTGACTAAGAAAGCTATTGGAATGTTGATGATATTGGCCTACAATCTGATGGACGATAATGGGTTCAGGTTAATGAAGAAATATATACAAGACCATAAACTGTGCAAAGGTCAAATGAAAAGTATGCTCACTTATCTCGATGTTGGTGACAGTGATGTCTTTGTTGAGACTTGTAGACAAAGAGAAATAGGGTTGTTATCTAGCAGCTAGTTTTCTTCGCCCTTTTTTAAACCAATCAGGAGTGTTGGACAATATCTTGAAGGACCGGACAAACACTTAAAAGGAAAGTTTAGAGATTTCTATAAATTCAAGTTTCCATTCGATGAATTCCACCCAGATATGGATGTGATTATGGATATCAAAAAACAGTTCGAGCTTGACTCCAGATTTAGGAATACTCTATATGTCATACTCAGCTCCGGATGTGCAGAACCTCAAGGTCAAATAATCAAGGACTTTCTATATGAGATTCATCTGAAACAACCAATACGCCGTATCCATCAAGGAAGATACGGCGTATCCGTGCCTGCACTCACCAAAGACCACAAAGGAAAGAAGATCAATACGCCGTATCCAGAAGAAGTCAATACGCCGTATTGAAGATATAGTATGTGAATATTCTGGAAGATATCAAACGTGGTCCCTACTCCAAGAAACTCCAATACGCCGTATCCAATCCCTTGGATACGCCGTATCGAACCGACTTCCAGACAGTATAAATAGAAAACTTAAAAACGAGTTTTAAGTGTGCTAAATCATATTCTCGATACCTAAACCACAAAAGTCGATTTTCAGAGGAGAAAAAGAGCAGAAGAGGTCTTGCAACGCATTCCAATCCATAGAAGACAACGTGTAATTTCTTATACTTTTGTAATCGTTCAGTTTTTGGTATCATTCGTTAACTCGGTTAGTTTACCTTGGCTAAAACAATTACTCTTGTATTAATTATGATGTTTGAAGGCTAATACCTTCGGGTATTAGCCATTATTATGAAGATCTGAATGTTTGGTTTTGTTTATATCTCGATTGCTTAATTTATCGTTGTATGCTTGTTTATGTTTATCAATTTATACTTGTTTACGTGCTTTTGTATGCGACCTATCATTCATCTGGATCTAGTGATATGGACCAAGTAATCTAGATGCCGGGATAGCTCTCCGTATAGTGATTTATACATCTAGAATCATAGGATCACAAATATTGTCCTTCTAAAATCGTGCTAAGGATACGCTTCTGGCTTAACTAGTTAACGAAAACTGCCTTTGGTTTATTGAACATGTTGACTAGTAGGTGAATCTAGATAATTCAACAAATAATGTTCTGATTCCATTGGATAGTTGGACAAGTGGACTACTAGTGTATAAATTGTCATTAATCAGTAAGTGGGTAAAGTCTCTATGAGCTAGGGTTTAACAAGATCACTATTGCTTTAATCCCTAAGATAAATTATAATCAGCAAATAAGGATGCTTTATGTGGATGCTTTAATTGTGACAGAATTAATGTGTCTAGGTCTTAGGATGAAATCCCGCCTAATTCTAAGAATGATATGCCTCTTCGAGATAAGTAATCATTGCACTGAATAAACAAACCAACTTCTAATCGGATTAATGATGGCTAGTATAGTTTTATATCATAAGGCTCGACCGCTCTTTTATCTTTTGTTAATTTGCTTGCGTGGGTTAAAGTGTTTTGAATTGATTATAGTCACCAACCAAACATGTGCCAGTCTTTCAGGCTGAAACCCCCTTTTACCTGTTAGAATTAGGATTAAAACTAACATAGGATTAGCATAGGTTTGACTTAGATTAGATAACCAAAATATAAATAAATTGAGAGATTTAACCTCGCTTCAAGTGTTCGACACCCTACTTACCACGAAACTACTACCGACCGGATACACTGCCCGTTAAAGTGTTGTTTTTGGTTAAGTCGACAAAATATAAATTTAAAACTTGAATCATAAAAATATACACCACACAACGACACATCAATAGCGAATTATAAAGTCAAAGGTAAATCTGATTAAGCTATATTTTGGAAGTTTTGAGTCTGTTACAAAAAGTCTAGTTTATGGTTTTTGGGTTTTTCTGTAGATTCTGTAGAATTCTATATCTGAGGTCCCAATATGGCGTATTCAAGATATTGAATACAGCGTATTCAAGTTCGGACCCAATACGGAGTATTCATACTTTTGAATACGGTGTATTCATTTTCAGGCTCAATACGGCGTATTCAAGTTAATGAATAGGCGTATTGACCTCTGTTCACAGAATGTTTATAAATTTTTCATGCTTTGAGTTTTCATTTTTGGGTTATCATATACTGTTCTTATAAATGTTTTTGAGCCTTTGTATGTTAATTGTATTGATGTATGTTTCAAATTTCTTATAGTTTGTTTGTAACGTCCAAATGTGAGTATTTTTGAAAAAAAATCTAGTGTCATTTAAGGGGTGTTTCAACCGGGCTTATAACGAAGGAGTTATGCTTTTTTGAAAATCGAATAAAACTAGTGTTTTCTGAAAAACTGCATGTTTTTATTCTGATGTCGTAACTTTAAACCCGTTTTTGAGCCGTATAGACTTCAAATTGGTAAAAATTACACAAGGAGCTTTTTGTAGTCATCGGAGTCTAGTTTCCAGATTGTATTTGAACGCGTTCTGAAGTTAAGAAATGAAGGAGTTATGACCTCTCAAAGTTGACTAAAAACTTTTTGTACAGTCTGACAGCATTTTTTTTAATAAATTAGGCTGAACTAACCACTTTGGGGTAGTTTTTGAGTGTTTTAAAGTCCAAAAGAGATATAGGGTCAGTAGGGCTTTGTTGTTGTTCTACTTAAGTACTTTTAATCGGAATCGAAAGTTGGCAAAAACACAAAGAAACAAATAAGTTACGGCTTGTCAAAGTTGAGCACTTGGTCATTTTTGTAAATTACAAAAACCTAGAAATAATTGACGAACTTTGACGTAAAGCACATTATGACTTATAAAACTAAAACGCAAACATGTATTGGTGATACAAAGTTATTAAAAATGCATTCACGTCATTTCACTTCATTTGCATAACTCTAAATCGACCCGTTATTAATTAGGTCACGTTTTGGAACCGTTGTGTTGTTACACTTGTTTGATTATTCTAGGGTCATTACTATTACCTAAGGTGAGTTTATAGCCTCATGTTTTACATATACTTTTGGGGTGAGAACACGCTTGTTTACAAATTCATTTACATGGTTGATTCAAACTTGTTACATGTTCATTTACAACTCGTTACAAATTGATTTACATACTCATTTACATATCTCACGATGAGATACAATACTTGATTTCATTTTTGGACGCAAACATATACTTCACTTTCACTCAAATGATTACGGATTAGCTTAAGCGGATTGAACTGTTAACTACAAGTTGGTAGACGCGAATGTTATAAAATAGATCTATTCAGGTGTGACAACCTCGTTCGGGTGATTAGCTATCACTGGTGTCAACATTACCGGGCCAACAAACGTTATACCATGTCGGAGCAAAGAACGACATTTACATGAACATGAACATTTACTGTGCCTTGAATAAAGTGCCAGACAATACAAGTCTGAGCCTCAGTTTCATGAACTTAGATCAATCGTAATCACTCATTTGGCAATACATACTTGAAACATTTCATGATATTTTCAATTATCATGCATACTTTGAACAATTGCGGTCCAACTTTTATACGTACATTTTGTGACTATTATAAGGGTTGAAATGGTCATACACACTTAGCAAATCTTTGGTTTAATATTTATACTTAAACAAACCTATGGACTCACCAACTTTACGTTGACACTTTTAAGCATGTTTTTCTCAGGTGAATTAGATGTTTGGCTTACTTGATGTGCATTGGAGTCTAAACAATACAAGATTACTTTTTAAATGACACTTTTAGAGGTCGTTCTCTCATAGCTTGTGTAAACGTACTCATAAAGTAACACTCCCGGACATAATTCCGCCGCGACCTAATTTGGGGGTGTTACAGCTAGTTTTTCCAATAGGGCAAACTAAAATAATTAAATATCAACTAATATGATAATCTGTCATTTCTAGAAAATTCAAGAGAGTGTGTGTGCTTTGTGTCGACATCAAAAGAGGAAGAAGAGGAAAAAGCTAGGTTTTATTAAATTGATAAAATTAATCAAGGAAGAAGGGTTATCAAGTTAATAGAAGTCTCTAATTGTTATCCCCAGATCAAGTAAGTAATTATCTAATTCGAAAATTAGGGTTTATGTTATGAATTTTAGTTATAATGAGTAAAGGTTGTTAATTTATGATCCTAAATAGTAATTAGCTATTATTAGGGTTAATTCCCCTATAGGGAGAAAAGGAGGAGCAATCTTTGAATTTTAAGTAGGAAATTAGAGGGGTAATTGAGGTAAGTATATTGACTAAACTTTGTTCAAGTTATCATAATGTCAATTTATTGTATTATGATCTAATGTTCAAGGTGTTATGAATGAAATGTAGCTTGGATCCAATGCTAGTAAATGTGTAATGTTAGCATAATTATATGCTTGTAAAGGTATGTTTTCAATGTTATGAATGTGCTCCTTCATGTGTTATAACTAGTTTAATAACTAGTTATAACTTGATGAATGTAGTTTATGTCATATACTCATATACTTACTAAGCATTCACTTACGGATAAGTTTATAAATGTTTTGTAGGTTCGAGTGGAGTAGAAAAGAGTAAAAAGAAAAGATAGCTTATTGGTGTTCAAGTTAGCATTTTAAACTTGGTAAGTAGAAGCCCCTCTTTTGGATCAAGGAGTCGTCAAAGTTGAAGCCCCAAGTGTCTATCCTTGTTTTCGTATATTCATGTGTTTAACTTTGGGTCATTCTCATTTTGGAGTCAAAATAAGGTGGTCTACATGCATAATGTTAGTCTTAAATTGGTTTATGTGAATGTTGAAAATGTAATGTGATTATGTAGTTGTATATATGGTTTAAGGGTGTTTGGATTAAGGGCATTTTGACCCGTTGACTTGTTAAGGTCAAAGAAATATAATAGTGAATTATGGGATCAAAGGTAAATCTAATTAAGATATATTTTGGAAGTTTTGAGTCTGTTACAGAAAGTCTAGTTTATGGTATTTGGGTTTTCTGCAAATTTTGTAGAGTTCTGTATCTGAGGTCCCAATATGGCGTATTCAAGTTATTGAATACGGCGTATTCAAGTTCGGACCCAATACAAAGTATTCATACTTTTGAATACGATGTATATGACACCCCGTAAATTTCAGATCAATATTTTAATCTTTTCCGTTCATTGTTTGAATTTTTTTTAAGTTACGTGAATTTTTACCTTTAATCGGGAAGTTATCCCGCGTATATCCGAGAATCGTTACCGGAAGCATTCCGGGTTATAAATTAATGTAGTCTTTCGACAATACTCGTGTTTTTACGTTTCGAGTTGATGTTTAAATTTTAGAAATTATTCCGTAAGTATTGCCGTTTTTTGGTTTTTGCGTAAACCGTGATCGTTTCTGTTAAAATATCAAGTTCTTAATAAATATCTATGCATAGGATCCTAGAATTCAAATATCAAGATCAAATTGGTCCCTATTTCAGAATTGACCTTCCATAAAATGTTGACATCATCTTGTTGTTGGCCGAGTTGAGTCCCAAGGCTAGATAATCTTCTCTCTTGATGATAGTTGAAGTCGCTTAATGTTCTCTCAAGCTTTGTTAGGTAGTTTGAGGAGTAGGTGGAGAATGAGCTATTTTGTGGACTTGTGAAGGTTTGAATTCGTGCCCAGTTAAAGTTTGGCTTATCTTTCCAAGCATTAGTGGCTTCGTTGAAGTTTCTTGGTCCTTGGTTTGTAGTGAACTAATTGCCTCCCACTTCGTCATTACACGAGGATGCATAATCAAATTAGGCTCTTGCTCAGAGATTATCATCCTTATGCGCAGTGTTGATTTCATCGGGATCACTAACAATTTCAACCATGAAGAATGAATTTGGTTTCACTTGAATAAGTTGGTTAGGAGCAAGATGAGCTTCCATCAAGTGTTGAACTTGATTTTTGAGCTCAATGAGACGACGGTCGGATGTACTCGGGACATCTTGAGGCAAAGAGATTGCCTTTACTATTTACTACCTGGTTTAAGAGAGCAGAGTCCCTTGAATCATTCCAGCTCGTCAATGGTCGTAACAGGCATATGGTTTCGTCAATGATTCGTAAGATTCTTCAGCGTTCTTGTCATGGAGTTTGCCGCCGGTGGCGCGGTCAATCTCAAACTTAAGATGAAAGGTGACATGGTCATAAAAAATTTAGATTTGAAGCCAACGATCGATGCCATGATGAGGGACTTTTTGGAGTAAGTCGTTGAAACGAGTCCATGCTTCAGAGAGAGACTCTCCTTGATGTTGTTGGAACATTAGGATGTCATTACAGAGTTTTGTAGTCCTTCCAGGTGGAAAGAATTGAGCAAGGAAACGAGTAGTAAGATCCACCCAGGTAGAGATGGATCCTTTAGGAAAACGTTCAAGCCAATTGCTAGCTTGATCGCGAAGGGAAAATTAAAATAAACGTAGGAGCATTCTTTCCCTATTCGCAACATCAAGGTCAAGTGAGTCCACAAGTTTTAAGAAATCCTTGAGATGTTGGTTTGGATCTTCGGATCGAAGTCCGTGGAAAGAGCATCCGTTTTGCACCAACTGGGTGGTGTCGGGTCGTAGAGGCACCACATGTTCCCATCAGGGAGCTCAATGGTGTTTTGATAGCCCTCGTGGCTAGGTTTGGAGTAATCTCCAATAGTACATATAGGATTTTCGTCTCCCATGGAGATCAACGAAAAGAATTACGAAACAAATAACACAATGAAAAGATAGAATACAAGAAAGCTAATTTAATGAAATTAAAATCTCACTTGATAGGAATCAAGCGAGTAGACCTAAGTTAAACAAAATTTGAAACCTAACTATTCCTATAACAACCCAAGAATTTTCATCGACTTATTTTTCTATGATCACAATTATACGGGGAAATTTTTTGCTTTATTACATTACTTGCATTGTCAATATCTCAGTATACAATGTAACTTGCATAACTAAAGTAGACAAGCTCATGTAACCTATCTATGGCCATACTGTCTTCAAATAAAGTCAAGATACACAACAATAATTTCCACACAATAACATCATCAACCTTGATTACAAGGTACATTATTCCTATAATGTACTATTCGCAACGTTATATCTAAACGGGCTTTAAACCGTTATCATATACCTCTAAACCCTAATTCCATGAATGATTAATATCTAAAGTGAATGCACAAGCCACTAAAGCATATGTACAAGCAATATAACATCTCATTTGAAATATAAAATCTCTTCAAGTCAAAGTACAAGTCTCTAAAAGTTTCTATTACAAAGTCATTAAGCATGATCTCCAAAATAGCCGTTTTACCTCTGTTTTTATTCTAATTTCTTCACCATCACTTTTGTACAAGCTACTACACTCAATATACAATATATAAACCCTAAATATTCTATTCATAAGCTTTCATACATCTTTTTACACTCAAAACCCTAAACCCTAAAACCAAGCTAGATTCTAAACCATGACACGTTTCTTCATTTTTATCCATTGTAAACCTAAACCAACTCTCAAATAAGTTTTAATAACTTAATTTATAACATTATCAATCATTTTCAAACATCATTTCATCATTCTACTTCAATTACACAAGAAATAAATCCAGGAAACCCTAATTGTACCCTAATTGTGATTTTGACCCGTTTACTCATTTTTAGACCATCTCATTCTCAAGTAAGCAACCAAGAGTCATTGTAAACCCATAAAATGAGTTTAAAAACCTTTATCCATCATTAACCATCCTTGCTTCAACAATGTACGAGAATTACAAAGCTAGAAAACCCTAAAAGAAGCCTTATATAGAAACCCTAATTCCAAGCGTAACGACTGGCTTATTTTCACCCCCTTTCAGTTTCAAAACCCATTTTAAACTAAAACAAACGATCAAACTTTCATTTGATAATAACTTTAATTTAAGCTCTAGGATCTGTATTCCATCATTCCTAATCAAGAGTATGCAAAATATAAACCAAGAAAGTCAAAAAACCAAACACCGTGCCCCTAATCAAACCCGTGACTCATTTCTTTCATTCTCATTACGTTTTAACCCAAACAATTGCTATATTAGTTAATCTTCCCCTATATCAGGACCTTGGATACATATATTAACTATCCTTAATCAATTACACACGAAATAAAAGCTTGAAGAAAAACTTGTGAAACCCTAGTCTCAAAACACCACCAAAACTACCCGCAAACGGGGGACCCTTTCCTATGCTTCTTTTGACCCATTTAAGACCCAACATGTGAAAGATACTTACATGAACGGGACCTTCTAGAAACAGCCCTATAAGAAGACTTACCCACCGTAGCTTTATAGGGAGGCCGCGATATTACTAGTGGGTGGGGTCGATGGGGGGGGGGAACAAGGGGTATGTGACGACAGGGCGACATGGGCTCTGGCTTTTATACTAGACACAGGGGGGGAGAGAGGGGGAGGCAGCGGGGAAGGGTTGGGATAGCCGTGGCAGCCTTAAGGTGATTCCGACAGAGACCGGGCATCAAATTAAGTCCGACAAGATAACGCTCCACAACACATGATGGTGAGATGGTTTAAGGAGGGGGTGCTGATATCCAACGGAGCGATTACACCCTTATTCCTTCATTTCATTCACACACAAACATTCCAATCTCTCTTCTCTCCCTCTTGTCGTTTGAAAACAAGAAACACACACACACTCATATTTTTGTTCACTTTTGATCAAGATTATTCAAGACAAGTGTATTTAGGTATAAAACATATAGTTATTTGGGTGTTTTCAAACAATGTTTGGGTTGTATTTAGCCTTTGATCATCATTTATTCATCATCTTAGTAAAATTATCATTTTTACAATATTTTTATACTTTCTTGATCTTTGTCACAAAAATAAGCTAGTTGTACAACCCTTTTTATAAAAATCAAAGTTTCAAAATTTACATAAACCCTAAAAGGTTTTTGTGTGTGTTCGAAATATGTACAAAGGAAACAAGGGAAGTGTAGTTTAGTGATCATGGTTGTTTTATTTACGTAAATAGAATAAGATGTCGAGTGCTTATTTGTGTCTTCGGCTTATAAATAAGTCGGGAAGGACTTATTGGGTCTTAAAAGGGTTTCGGCCCAATAAGGAATCGAAAAGGAATAAGCTTTAAGCTATTGGAACTTCTGGCTTATTTCTACTATATGTTTTCGTAGCTTATTTCGTGGCTTATCAAACAGCTTATTTGATAGCTTATTGATAGTCAAGTGCTTATTTGATTCATGGTTTGCTTATCGGACTAAATGGATAAGCCCAAACCGCCTTATTTAGCCTAATAGGCCACGGCCTAATAACAAGCCCAACACCGTGGCTTGAAGCCCACGGTGTAGCTTATTAAATAAGCTTATTCGTAGCTTGTTTGATAAGCTATGTGCTTATTGGTTTAGTCATACACTTATTTTGAAGTTATCACGTTACGGGTCATCTATTTAGGCTTATTAGGCCTAAAAGCCCAATAAGGATCCAAAAGGGTTTTCGGCTTAATTATTAAGGGATTATGATAGTATAGAAGATTTGTGATTTCGAAATGTGTTTTGAAACTGATTTGAATTAAGTCCATGACTTTGGGAAACTAATATATACGAACCGGTCATGCCGAAATTTTATAAAAATTTTATACTTAGAATTATTTTGAAAACCTATTTTCTCAAATCTCGACAAAGGACGAAATTAGATTATTTTATAATAAATAAATATTTATTATACTAGAACATGATAAACAAATTAAACTACATACTTTTATGTAAATTACCAAATATTTTCTTATATAACGACAAAAAGACAAAATAATAAATATTATTATGTTAATACCCGAGAAAAAGACAAAAAATGTATTTTATAAACTTTTATAAAACTTTTATTACTAGATACGTAAATTAAAAACGTGAAAACATTTATAATAATAATGTCTTAGTTTATTATTTTGGGTTACCGGGTAAACTGCTGAAACTTATTTATTTTTGTCTATTTTTCTATTATACTATATGTGTTATGTTAATTATCATAATACGTTTTATGGAGTCAAAACTACTACAACCACCACACAACCATCGTTACTAAAACTTTTGTCAAATCAATAGTACAACTACACTTAAGAACTCTTATGCACCATCATAAATTTCGCGTCATATCAATTCTGAACCAAACCATTATTTACTAGGTTGTGACCGGGTACAGTTGTACGCCACCGTGTGATCATTCGTTTTCATCTGCCTTACTTCACCGTTTACTGTGAGTTCATAGCCCCACTTTTACTCGTTTTGAATAAATGTTTTACAACTTTAGGGTGAGAAACATTGCTTGTTTTCTTAAACCGGACACAAGTACTTTACGTGATACTTTCCTTTGTTTACGTGTTGCCTAAGTAGCGTTAGACCACTATTTTCCCGTACTATCATGAACCGTTAATTACCTTTAACCGACTGTTGGTTAAGTAAGCACGAGTGAGTAAATAGATCTATTGGGACTAATAATCACCATCCGAGTTTGGTCATTCTTACTGGTCGGGTACGACTGATATACAGGTCAACGGATGTATTTCATGTCGAAACTAGTTTTGGGTGGTCTTTGGTCAGACACCTACCAGGGAAACTTTATATGGCAATGTACATGTTACTTTCCACTATTAGCTTCGGTGTCATGATCTTAGCGCAACGTAAATACCTTTTTATGTGAAGTTGTATCTGTTATAACTATCGCATACATTTTAAAACTTTTGGTCCACTCTGATTATGTTTGAATTAAACCTATGAATTCACCAACACTATGTTGACGTTTTAAGCATGTTTTTCTTAGGTGCTTATCTTTGGACTTCTCTGATGTGTTATGTGGAGTCTACGTGCAATTTGATATCATCTTTCAAGACTTTTCTTATCTGTCATACTCGTTGTCTTTTGAAAACTTAATTACGCTTCCGCAACGTTTAATTGCATTTTATATCTTGTAAGACTTGTCCATTTTTAATAAATGCAACGAGTTATAATTTTCAAAACGACCATTAGTGGTCGTTCCCTTTGCCTTGAGTTTGAATTATTATGACGTCACGCCCTCGGACACGCATTTCGTCCAGGCCCCGTTTGGAGGTTTGACAATGTATTCATTTCCGGGCTCAATACGGCGTATTCAAGTTAATGAATACATCGTATTGGCCTCTGTTCACAGAATGTTTATAACTTTTTCATGCTTCGAGTTTTCATTTTTGGGTTATCATATATTGTTCTTATAAATGTTTTTGAGCTTGTGTATGTTAATTGTATTGATGTATGTTTCAAATTTCTTATAGTTTGTTTGTAACGTCCAAATGAGAGTATTTTTCAAAAAAAAATTCTAGTGTCGTTTAAGGGGTGTTCCAACTATGGTGGTCGCTAAGTATGATTAACACCCTAATGTAAATTTGGAAGGTAATAGCCAAGGTTTGACTTTATGAAGTCGAGGTATTGAATTTTCGCAAGTGATTTATAGTCCTTAATGAAAATTCTTAGAAAGAAGTAGAGAGAACAAGGTGTTATAGTAAAAACGTTAAAGGAATAGTAGAATGGCTACGGTAGGATGGGAAAGTATTAGTTAATGTTTGACTTATGTAAAGTCAAGATGGTATAATCTATACTCCTTTATAAAGGATGTATATTCCCTTCCTAACTCCGAACTTGAATTTTCAGATTCAGTCATCCAAACCTAACTCCGAGCCTAAAGTTTCAGATTCCGATTCAGACTTACCACACACACATAACCTTAACCTTCCGCTGCCTCCCCTGCCGCCGCCATCATCTCCTTCTACGCCCACAACTCCTTCACAACCTTGACCAACCACCACCAAAGGTTCTTTTTAAGGTTTTATTTTTTTTCTTAAGTTTCGAAATAGTCACAGGAAACGCCAACCGCGATCTACGTTCCGGATCGATCGGGATCACGATCTGGATTGCCATATTCCGCGTACCGATCAACGAAGGTCAACGACTTTGTACCTTGAAGGGTGTTATGATTTTTCGGTGGACTATTTTAAAGGAAGAAAAAGGAGGAGCGGCTGAGAGAATGTTATGAAATAGAGTTTGTTGAAATCGTTGTAAGCTCAAGATTGGTTAGATCTTTATATCTAAGATTAACAAAAATAACAAAGAATATAGATACAATGCAGCGAAATATAATGAACACGATTCAATGTTATTTAAACAAGGTTTTTCATTCATACGTTTCCATACAATCCCCAATTTTAAATGATCAACTCTAGAACGTGTTATCTACACTATAACAAGGAATCATAAGATCCTTGAGGCTAAAACAACCAAACCTAGACGTCTACTATATACCATACGCCTATACACACACACCTTTAGTCGACTACATTTTCTGTGCACGCCTAAATAACACGCCTAGAACCTCCTTTTATAACATAAGGAGTTCAAGACTTACAAAGGAAGATAAACATTAGACAAATAAATCTTTTAAATATTTAGGAATATCTTCTGTTATCTTTATCTGAATAAGGATATCTCTTAGAATCTTCAAAATCTTCCATCTTTTGAAGAATTCCAGCTTTTGCATTTAAGTCCTTTTGTTTCATTCTTTTATTCATTTTGTCTCATCAAATCAAGAACAATGATATTCAACAAGGTGTTTCTTCATTAATAACCAAACGTTCCTAACAGCCCCAATTCTAGATGATCAATTCTAGAACGTGTTATCTAAATTATAACAAGGAATCAAAGATCCTTGAGGGTAAAACACACAAACCCTAGGCGTCCACTTAGAGGACTTGACGCCTAGACACACACACACTTTTCTGTGTTTTACATTTTGATACACAGAAAACTATACGACCTATATCTCTTTATATACTAGAGAAATTAGGTTTACAAAGGATAAGTATTAGAAAACAACTAAATCTTTCTAACTTTTACAATTATCTTCTAGGAAATCTTCTGTAATCTTCCATCTTTTTAAGAATTCCTCCTTTGTCTTTTAAGTCCTTCATCTTTCATATGTTTTGTCTTATCAACTCAAATATAATTCCCAACAGAGTTACCCTAATAATACGTAGTATTTGTTTTTCTATGTTTTTTTCTGGGCCCAACTCAAAGTTATGTAAATGGCCAAGTGATGAGTTATGTAAATGGGCCTAACAATATTATTTTCATGTTAAGCAATAGTTGAGTTTACTCAATTATATAATACATGATATAAATTTTTGAAACGTTTTTAAATAATTCAAAACGTTTTTTTTTCTATATTGTTCAAGTTTTTGAAAGATTTTTGTAGATCTATATATGGTTTTTGTAGATTTATATATGGTTTTTGTAGGTCTATATTTTTTGTTACCACTTTTATAGTTTTTATGTGAGTAGCGTTGTCTGAATCTTCCCCGCAGCCGTCGCCGATGATGTTACCCGGTACTGCTGCTGTCACCAGAAATTCTATGGTCTTTTTTTGTAAACTTTGCTTATAAAATTTGTTATAAACCTTATATAGGCTTATGTAAAGTATGGTATAAAGTTGAAAGAACCTTTGTTATACAAAGGTTTTTAAAGTTTACTGTATGATTTATTGTAAGTTAGTATCATTATAAAGTTGGTGTAAAATTTATTATAAAGTTTATGTATTTTTATGGCTTATAGCTCGTCAGCTCGATGTGGTAGATAATAGTGGCTAAGCATGCTTTTTGTATGAAAGTTTTTGTAAGATCTCAAATTAGGACATGAAATGGTATCTATACGTTTCTTTTACTCTTGTTATGAGTATTTCATGATTTTTTTTTCTAGAAAATGATTTTAGAATCACCTATATTAAATGATGTATGTAACCATGCAAAAAATGACGCATATCACATGACCCGAGAAAGGGTTTTCATTTTCAATAAAGAAACAACACTAAAAAATAGCGATTTGAGGGAGCTATTTATCGGTAAATATATGTCGCCGTCACTATGCACTAGTACCATGCTATTCAATCATGCTGATACAAAAACAATTACTCAAAAAGGATTCTGGGGCGCCACAAACCAATCTTTTGAAAGAAAATCATTCGCCATCGTAACTAAATGAATAAACAGACTTCCCTTTTAGTGCATCTCAACCGCTGCTTTGCGCGGGTACCATTCTAGTTTTCTCAAGTGACATATAGTCCTTGATTGGAAATGTAGAATAAATTTATTAAGAGCATTATGTAAGTAAAGAGTTAACTAAAATGATAGAATTGGCAATGGTAAAATGTCACTTAAATGACGTTTATCATTAAAAAGAGTGTAATTGTGATAGGAATAAGCAAGAAGTAGAACGGGTCAAGAGTAATTGGTTGTGTTAAAGCATGACTAGACTTAAAACCATATAGGTTGTTGCAACTAGTTGGGTAAATATTTGGAATTGTTAAGATGGAATGAAGAGTAACATGCGATCAAGTTTAGTTAGTATTATTCGAAGAGATTTCGAGGACGAAATCTAAATAAGGGGGTAGATTTGTAACACCTCAAAATCGGGTTTTAAGCATTTTATTACGAGAATGCCATTAAATAGTTTGACTGTGACTTTATAGCTTTGAATGCGTTATGTGATTGGTGAGTCAAACCCGGTAGTCAAACTATAAGTATTAATAATATATAAATGGTTTTAGAAAATACCATGTGTTACAACTAGGAAGAAAAAAGACTTAAAGAAATAAAGTTGTCAAGTTGTAAATGAGCTACATAAGTTAATGTGGCCAAATATGAAAGAATTTGACTTGAGGGGCCTATTGTATCAATTGGCCAAAGTGCCAACTAACTAGATAAGTTTTATAACTCTTACACATTTCTACACACTTCCTCATTTGTGTGGTGTTTTCATATCGATCCATAGAGAGAAAGGAGGGAAGCATGAACTAGTGTTGATTATGTGATGGTGATTAAGGTCTCAGTTGATGAATCAAGCCCTAGTAATGATCCTACCCAAGTAAGTAATCATAATCTTGAGTTAATTAGTGAATTATGGGTTAGGGTTTATGTACCCAAAGTTAGGGGTTTTGGGTAATTGAAGTTCTAAAACCTTTATTGAGGTGTTTATGATTATGAGTTAAGGTAAATTAATGAATTAAGAACAAATTAGTTATTTTAGGTTATGCTCATAAATGATCATATAATAATTAAGAGGGATTGGATTAAGGTTATAAATGAGTTAGAACACTTTAAATTATTATGTAAATTAGAGTTGATTTTGGGGGTTTTGGTTATATGATCATGGTGATGATCATATGAGGATTTGAGATGATTTGGGTGTGTTCATGGGTTACGTAAACTCTTATTGTGTTTATTAATGGATGTTGTAATAATTATGGTTAGGATTTAAGCAAAGAAAATCAATGGTGGCTTGTGGTAATTAGCTTAGATTCAAGGTAAGTAACCATGTATTAATATGTTATAATAATTGAATAATCATTTGTTATGTATGGTGATTGTTAAGTATTTAAGACTTTAAGTGTATGGATTCAAGAGGCTTGAAGGTGAACATGGAACTAGGCTAGTTAAGTCCTAGTTAATGTGGTTCCTTGGTTTAGTCATGAGACTAATCAAGGTATGTATGAGAATTATGATTATGATGCTTGTATGTAATGAGATTGTGGATGACTAAATGGTTTAGCCAACATGTATAAGTATGCATTTGATTATGTCATTCATCATAGCGTGTTATTGCGGGTTCCTTACTAAGCGAAAGCTTACCGTTTAGTTGTTTAACCCTTTTTGTAGGTCTATATATGTTGAAGGTAAAGCCTTGATAAGGTATAGAAGTGGAAGCTCAGATAATGGAAGCGTTGGACTATGCATATGATATATGAATTAGATGTCGAGCTCAAATCAATGTTGAACCCCTATGTGTTATAAAATATATTGTAAATGTCTTGCTGAAGTGTCTAAGTCCATGTCTTTGTTGTGTAATGATGGTCATGTATGTCATTCAAGTGTTTTGTATGAAACGGGTCAAAATGGGTGTTTGGCAAACCCCGTAAAGTACGTGTTTATGGGACATATAGTCCATAAATGTTGATGAAAATAAAGTATTATAATGTTTTAATGAATTTTAGAAAGTTTCATGTAATGTCGAGTCTGGGAAGTTAGTTTCCAGTTGAAGTGTAAAAAATGTGTTTGAGTGACTAGAATCATCCAGCCGCCCGGCTGGATTGATTTTAGCAAAAACAAATTGAACTTTGGAATTTCGTATAAAATCAATCGCAAAGAGTTAGAAGTCGTGCCACCTGCCGTTTTAAAGGTATTCGAGACTTGTTTCATCTAAAAATACTTTCAAGGGCCAAATTGTAATTGATTTTGGTCAGTTTATAAAAAGAATGACAGAAGGTCATTCTCGATCATGTATTTGAGCAAAAGTTTTTAATTTTTGGTAAAAAATAGAGTCGGGAATGAGGGGTTTTAACTACATTTCCATCTCCTTGTACATAAGCAATATGAGGCAGGGGAGTTTGACCATATAAAACTTCAAATGGGGTAGTATTAATGGAGGTGTGGAAGTTTGTATTATACCAATATTCTGCTAATGAAAGCCATTACACCCATTCCTTTGGTCTTTCACCTGTCATACACCTCAAGAAGCCTTCCAAACATCTGTTAACTACTTCATTCTGCTCAATTGTTTGAGGATGGTATGCTATGGACATGTGCAGACTCACATCTAACAATTTAAACAACTCCTGCCAAAACTTACTAAGGAACACTTTATCTCTATCACTGACTATTACCTTAGGCAGACCATGTAGCTTGCATATGTTGTCTAAGAAATCATGTGCCACTTGGGTTGCAGTATAAGGGTGAGAGAGTGGAACAAAATGATTGTACTTGCTCAATCTATGCACCATTACCCAAATCACAGTCTTCCATTTTGATGCTGGTAGCCCATCAAAATCCATGGAAACTTCAGACCATACTTTCTGAAGAATAGGCAATGGCTGCAAGAGTCCTAGAGAAGTAGCTAAATCAGTCTAATTCAATTGACACACTGAGCATTTATTCACAAACTACTTGATATGCTTCCTTATTTTTTATTCCCTAATTGAAACCAGTTCAATACATTACTTTGAGGTGGTTCCGCACGCGTGAGTGGCATACCATTTGGACCAGCTTGTGAAAATAGTTCTGTCTGGGGCCGACAGGAGGTGATAGGGATAGGATGATCCACGCATGTAAAAAAGTCGAGGAAGGAAGAACCGGTAGTGGGCGATTGAGGAAACATAATAAGAAGCAGTACTGTGGAGACGCTAAGGAACAGAGGGAACACACAATATAAGAGGAAGGTTGTTCGCAATATAAATGTGTATTTGAGTGAGACGACTAATGTGATAAGAGGGATTTGGGGGGGACAACATGGGATGTATAAAGATGGGGGAAACATTTACACTCTGGCTGAGAATAATCTGAGGAAATGCCAGGGAATTAATAAGTCGCTATTGGGAAAACAGGACAAAGAAATGGGGGAGATCGGAGCGGCTTAGGAGAATAAGGAAGGGGAATTCTGGAATGGCCTCTACCAAAAGACCCCATAAAGGATTAATGTGCTCACAGAAAGCAGAAAAAGAGATTTTGGATTTAATACAGGGAGAAAATGAGGTGGAAGGAGGAAGAGGAATAATAGTTGGCAGTATAACGAATCGAAAAGTAAACTAATAACGAAGAAGATGAAATATGCATCGCTGAATCGAAATAAAAAGATGTATCGCAGATGCGAAGACTCTGGAGTAGCCGAGGGAGAGCATGATATCTAAAAAGGAGAACATACAGAAAAGAGTGGGTAATTCAATAGGTGGTACTAGAAAACAGGAAAAGGGGAACGAAGTAGGACATAGTGGAATAGAGAGGGTGTGGAAGGTGAAATGTTATAAAGCGAATAGCTGCATGGAGGGGGTGGGACTAGGAGGGGGGGAAGGAGGTGGATATAGCAAACAACAGTGAGCAAAGGTAAAGCAAACTAACAGGAATGTATGTCTCATGGACAACTGACAGAGAAGATCATGTTTAACAAGTGCAATCAGGAAACTAGCGCGACCATATGTTTATTAGGGGGAATTGAAATATGGTCGCAATAGAATGTAATGAAGAGTTGATAAGGAAGGAACAGGAAAGAGGGAAAGGGCGCGCATGAATTACAGGAGGTAAGAGGGCCGATTTAGTGAGGCGACGATGTGGACGTGTGGATTGGGGAGCCAGGGGGGCGAATATTTTTATGGATGCAATGAGAAAATTACAAAGGGGGTGGGAGCAATGAGACGTGATCTGGACAGTATTAGAGCATTAGGGGAGGTATGAGTGTGGGGATGTACAACGGAGAAAATGGACAGGAGGGCTTGGACTTCGGGGAGTAGACTATGGAGAATACGAGGGAGAAACGGAGGTGTTGGAGGAAGATGGAGAGAAGATACACGGCGCTTACGGAGTGAGAAGGGACGAAAGGAGTGGGGACACTGAGAGGTGGAGTAGAAAGTAGTAATTTGGATGTTGAAAGGACAAAAAAAAAAAAAATGCCAGGTTGCGAAGATGATACACAAACAAGATCAGGGGGGACGAAGCGTATTATAGGTTCCGGGTAGATTGGGATCAAAGAGAATTATAGATCTGGAAATCTATGTAAAAATGGCCGAGGAAGAATAAGGATGAGGTCGAGACATTTGGGGGACGGAAAAGATGGGGGGAACAGGCGCAGCTAAGAGACCAGGCAATGCTGTCAAGTCTAAAAAGTAGAAGATGATAAAATTCAAGTAGAAGTGCAAGAAATACAGAAAAAAGGAGGAACAAGATGGCATTGTGGAACGAAGGGTCGTAGTTAGAATATCTAAAAAATAAGTGGTGGCGAATGGGGATGGCAGGGCGTTGCAGAAAGGGCTACTAAAGGATTAAGAGCGACTGAGTAATAGCAACTGAGGGATTGGTGGGCTAACTCGCAAGGGAAGAGGTGAGAGAGAATCGATGTATTAGATTGAACGAAACGATAAATACAGAGCTGAGTTGATTTAATGGAATAGAGGGGCAGATATAGGGGAGGAACTAGGGGGCGTGACAAGTGGACGACCAACGAGGTCTTCAGAGGGGAAGCTGAGTGAAGGATGAAGAATGAATTTATGATTGAAATACGGAAGGGAATGAAAATTAAATAGTGACGGGAGGCCCGACTATGAAGGAGGGAGAGGATGATAGGAATAAACAGAGTAGCCTTCGAGGAGGACATTTGCGGGGACGGATGAGATTCTTGGGAGAGCGCGGAGCGGGTGAAGTGCTAATAGCGAGCAGGGGAGGATCAAGCTCACATGATAAGGCCCGCGCAAAAGCATACAAACGGCGACATAGAAAAGTGAGACAGGACCGATAGAATGTAGCATGATTGGGGGAGTTGGAAGGAACAGAAGGCCTCGACGGATTTGGGGCTAAGCGGCTAGAAACGTAATCGGGAGGACAGGAGGGAACAGGGAAATGAAAAAACGGCGGAGGAAAGCCGAATAATGGAATGATGCTAAGTACAAGGATTGGCATCCGGAGAGTGCAGTAAAGATAAATGGGAACTACAGAAGAAACGTAGTGTATTTGGAGGAATATCGAAGAGGGGTGGAAGGCCAACGTAAGTATAAGTATAGGGAGAGATGTAACAAATAGATCAAAAAAAGTCGAATTATTTGCATAGGGGATGGGGAATTGGGAGGGAGGAAGAACAAAGGTAATTAGAAGGGAGAGGGATGTGCGGAATAAACCGGAAAGGCCTTCATACATCATAGAGAATGTTCAGCGTGCAAGTTACAGTGAGGAGAAGAGCGATAAAAGAAGTAAGGCGAGCAGAGTCTTCTGATTCGTAACTAGAATGAGTGGGAGTGATTGGGAAGAATATATAATGGAGGAAGGTTAGAGTATCTTTTGAAGGAGCTAAAATAGCATGATAGCAATGGAAGAATGACTGAAGATGTAGACATAAGGCTTAGATATGTGGGGAAGAACAGCCCCAGTAAGGGAAAGCCGAGTAAGGTGTAAGGGAAAAGGGATATAGGAGATAGCGGGGGGAAGAGACGTGGAGTGGGAAGGAATGAAGGAAGATAACGCATCAAAAAGATTTGATACGCGATGCTTCGTGGAGCGGGATAGTAATGTTAGAGTCAGCATGAAAAAACTGGGGAAAGATCAGGACACGAACATTAAGTAGAAAGGAGAATGACGCAGGAGCAGACACGGGTAATTCTGAAATAAGGAAATAACACGATTGAGGACAAAGAATCTAGGGAGCAAAAATAAAAATAAGGATGGACTAGATAATGGAAGGCGGAAAGAACGGGAGATGATATGGGGGACGGAGGATAGAATATTAATAACAAGTAGATGAGGGAAAGACGTGCTAACAGCACGAAGGGCAAACGGAGAACACTCACGGCAGCGGTACAAGGTACTGGGGACATACGATCGAACTGTCTACAAACGAGCTGTGGAGTTAATCAAAGAAGAACAGGAGAAGCCAGAAGATGTGGAGGAAACATGATTAAGCGTAGTGATGAATATCATGTTTAAGTAGAGTAAGGGATAGCAGAGGGAGGCGAGTTGAGCAGTGTAAGCGAATACGGGCGAGAAAAGCGTGGCAATGATGGGGGGTGAGGGTGAATAGGACGCGATCTGAAAGAATGGATTGGGGACAATATGGGTTTATGCATAAGGATTGGAGGGGGGCGGAGAGGAACAACAAGGAAGGGGATAAGAAGGAGTCAGTTAAAAGCTATAAATGGGACGTGAACATGGAGGGATCAAATTGAATAAGAAGAGGGGATCGATGTGCAATTGAGGAAGTTTTGAATTAAGAGGAGCAGGAGGGTCTAAACAAAAAACAGAAGAAAGCGAAGATTGCAATCAGTATCAAAGGGGGAGAAGAGGAGAGGAGAGCGGGGGTGGGGTGGGGGGTGGGGGGTGGGTGGGGGGGGGAATAACGCCTATTCGGTTTGACTTAGATGATGTAAGCTGCAGGTCGATTAGCACGAGTGGGGAGAAGTATGTGAAGGGAATGAAAACGAATGAGGCATGATATCCTAAGAGGGGCATGAAGGGCAGCGTTAGTGGATATAGTAGAGGGAAGGAGAAAGGACATTAGCGATGATATCGTAGAGGAAGTATGGGGAGAAGGGGTCAATTACGGCGGGAAAAATGAGATTAGAATCCAGTGTAAACGGAATGGATTCCAAAGAGTGGGAAAGAGCCGGAACGGGTGTAGGTAAGAAACTATCAACGGAGCGATTAATCTAGACACCATACAGATGTGGGGAGGAACGTTTAGCTGTAAGCATTAGACCGAGAATGGAGTTGGAAAGGAGAAAGGAAAGATTGAACGCTTCCAGAATAGGGATAAGCATATAGAGGGATGGGACGCAAGCGGGAAAGAGAAGGAGGGAGTAGTCGGATGGAAAGATAAAGGTAGGAATAAGTTGTTCGCCGTAGTAGAGAAAGAGCGGAAGACTACGGGGCAAGGTACGGAGAAAGGTGGCATTTCATTGAAAAGTAGGAATCCAAATTTGAGTTCAAGTATGTGGAGCTGGCGAGTGGTAACGAAAGTGGGGCGAATATAGTGCAGTGCGGCTGGTAGCCCATCAAAATCCATGGAAACTTCAGACCATACTTTCTGAAGAATAGGCAATGGCTGCAAGAGTCCTAGAGAAGTAGCTAAATCAGTCTAATTCAATTGACACACTGAGCATTTATTCACAAACTACTTGATATGCTTCCTTATTTTTTTCCAATATAAAAGTGCACACATACTATGAGTAGTAACCTTCACTCTTGAGTGGCCAACCAATGTACCAGCATAAAAATATTCTATCAAATCATGTTGCAAGTCACTGTCATTGCCTATAACCAATTTGCCTTTTCTAGTCAACAAATTGTCAGACCAAGAATAGTGTTTGGCATAGTCACTACCAGTTTGTAGTTTTGTTATCAAGGCTTGTATTTCAGTGTCCTCGGTCCAACTGTCCACAATTCTTTGCTATACATCACTAGAAATCGTGGAGACCAACATATGGATTAATTGAGTACTGTCTGTGACTCTGGATAATGCATCAGCACCAGCATTGTCTTTTCCATTTTTATACTTAATTTCATAATCAAAACCCATCAATTTAGGAAGCCATTTCATGTTAGTGGGTGTGGAAATCCTTTGATCCCATAGGTATTTGAGGCTAAGGTGATCTGTATTTATCTTAAAAATCTTGTCAAGTAAGTATCCTCTCCATTTGTCTAAAGCTTGCAGTACTGCCAAAAACTCTTTCTCATAGGTGGACAACAACTATTTTGGGAGATAGAGCCTTGCTCAAATAAGCCACTAGATGACCTTGTTGTTGCAATACAACTCCTATTCCTTCCACTAAAGCATCTGTTTCTACTATAAAAGCCTCTTCAAAGTTAGGTAATTTCAAAACTAAAGTAGCCATCATAGCCTGTTTCAATTGCTCAAATGCTTGTGCGGCTTCATTGTTCCAAACAAGGGTATTTTTCCTTAGCAATTTGGTTAATGGATAACTGATCACAACATAAGTGTTAATAAACCTTCTATAATACCCCGTGAGACCCAAAAACCCTTTAAGTTGCTTCAAAGTCTTAGGTACAAGCCATTCTTTCATTGCATGGATCTTAGTAGGATCTATAGCCACTCCCTTATCAAATGTAATATGACCCAAGGACTCAACTTGTGATGCCCCAAACACACACTTGCTAAACTTTGCTTTCAAATGATGTTGTCTCATTGTCTGCAATACCAACCTCAAATGTTCTGTATGGGACTGCATATTAGGACTATAAACTAATATATTATCAAAGGACACCAAAGTAAACTTCCTTAGAAATGGCTTGAATACCTTATTCATCAAAGACTAAAAAGTTAAAGGAGCATTAGTCAAGCCAAATAGCATTACTAAGAATTCATAGTGGCCTTGATGAGTCTGGAAAGCAGTCTAAGCAATGTCATTATGATACATTCTAATTAGGTGATAGCCAAATCTCAATCCAACTTGGAAAATACCTTAGAACTACACACTTCATTTATCAGCTCTTCTATCAAAGTAATAGGGAACTTGTCCTTAATTGTATGCTTATTAAGTTGCCTGTAATCCACACACATCTTCCAGCTTCCATCTTTCTTCTTGACCATAACTATAGGAGATGAAAAGGGACTTTGACTATGCCTGATTACACCAGCATCTAATAGTTCATGCACCATACTTTCAATAGCATCCTTCTAAGTAGCAAGGTGTCTATAGGGCCTGATATTAACTGTAGATACCCTTCCATGAGTGGAACTATATGGTCATGACTTCTGATGGGTGGACGTTCTTTGGGTATGGCAAAGACATCATAGTAATCTGCTAAAAATGTCTGCAAACCTTTAGAAATAGAGGCGTCATTGGATGAATTTGCAGAGACCATATTAAGCACTGATTTAGGGTAGACACAAAGAATCATAGATGACAATTGAGCTTGTGATCCCATATTCTTCTCCACTTGCTTACCATGTAACCATTGTAAAGGACCTTTCTAAGATCCCCTCAAGTTAATCATTCTCCCATTACACATGAAGCTCATCTTCAATCTTTAAAATTACAAGTAATATTACCCAAAGTAGACAACCATTGGATACCTAATACCATTTCACAACCACCTAATGGAAAAATCATCATGTCTACAATGAATTTTTCACCCTTCAAACTCACTTCATTTTGCACATACTATTGCTCAGCATATTATTGCGATTTGCCACAGTTACTTGCAAGGGCTAAGTACTAATCAATTAACATCCTAACTTTTTAGCAGTTTTAGAATCAAGGAAATTGTGAGTACTATCAGAGTCTATTAGGATGTGAATTTCATGCTTTCCTGCATACCCAATCACTCTCATAGTAGGAAAAGTGTTTCTACCAATTAGAGCATTAAGAGAAATGTTTCGGGAATTTTCTTCTTTTTGAACAGCATTAAGAACATCAGATAACTCAGAATCAACATCCTCATTTTCGACCTCCTACACTATTTTCTCATCATCATTTCCTACTACAACTACCAAAGAAAAAATCTGATTAGGAAACTTGTGACCGGGCACATACTTTTGATCGCAATAAAAATAGAGAATCTCAGCCCTTTTTTCTTCTAATTCTTTTTGAGTTAATTGTTTTCTGGTCGGTGTAGTATTAGGATTAACAGTCTTACTTCTCCAATTAGAATTTGGAATAGGAAAACTTACAAGTTTAGGACTGTATGGATAAGCAAAATTAGTCACAGTAAACCTTGGATTAGGCACAAAGGCATTCTAGTCTTATTTTTCATAGGATTTAAATTTGCGGTTTAGCTAAACCATACAATTTAGCTAGTGATCTAGGCTTAAATAAGGGTGGAAACGAGCCAAGCCGCTCGTGAAAAGCTCCAGATCGGATCGATAAAAAACTAGAACGAGCCAAGCCTAAACAAACTTGAACCCGAGCTCGAGCCTAAGTTTAGGCTCATTTAATAACCGAGCTCGAGCCCGAGCTCTATACAAAAAGATCGAGTAGGCTCACGAGCCTAAACGAGCCCTAGAAATATATACGTATATAAATTGACTATATGTATAATTGTGTATAAACGATCTTAAAAGAAGTAAACAAGCTTGAGCCTTTTGTGATTAATGAGCCGAGCTCCATTTTAACTTTGTTTTCTTTAGCAGATCATATAAACTAGTTGAGCCCGAGCCGAGCTCGAGCTTATGAAAATATTCACGAGCCGAGTTCGAGCTCAAAAGATAAGGCTCGAAACGAGCTCGAGCCCGAGCTTGAGCTTTTTATATATATACGAGCCAAGATTGAGCTCTGATAGGCTCGCGCTCGGCTCGGCTTGTTTCCACAATAGGTTTAAACATCCTAACTGCTACTTCCACATCATTTTGTAAACCATCCAGAAAGAAACTTATGGATTGTTCTTCACTTAATTCTACTTTACACAATGATGTGGTGGGTTGCAATGCGGAAGTTTTACAACCCTCTTAGGCAGTGTACCTAACCATTGTAGTATAGTATAGGCAAGACTCGGGGGGTTATTATCGTTCTTTAGGGGAATAGTTTGCTTAAATTGTATGGTTACTAAGGTCTAGAGGTTGAGAGAAGAATATTTTTGTGCTTTTATATTTTTTTGAAAACAAGTAAAATCTCGGATTTGAAAGGGGGTTTGATTAAACTAATTAACTACTCCTAATTCTATACTAATTGCAGAAAAATAAAGTGATGGAAAAACTCGTATGGTTAAACAAATGTGTTTACCTAATCATGCACTACTCCCTAGTTGTCTTCTCTAATTTTATTACACGTCACCTTCGTAATGGAATGTGTAAGTATCTAAATAATTAAACACCTAACTCGGAATCTACCCAAATCGCAAGGTAGTATGAAGACTATTGCATGGGTATCATATAACCTAGCCGTGTTTCCCTAGACGTCTTTGCCATGCAATTAAGAAGCTAGATTTCTAAAGCCTAACGTGCACATCATTAACAAGAAGCAATAATTCAAGATAAACAACTAGGTTTCATACAATCCTAAGTAAACACAAATTAAATTTAGCCAAGCATGTTTATTGAAATCGAAGAACAATTAATCAAACAACACATAGACATATTGAAATATTAAAGAGATAAAGGAACTTCACTTCAATAAAACATGGAGCAATGATGGGTACAATAGGGTTAGAAACCTTAAAAATCAACCTAAATGTCTGCTCTAAAGCTTACTAACGATTTCCATACGATTTTTCCACACAAAACATGAAAAATAGGGTTTGCATATATAAGGAATAAGTCGCGACGACGTCGCTTGTTAATTGTGACGTCGTCAACCCGTGGAATCTTCTATGATCTTCTTAGTGTCGGCTACTCTGGCATCGTCACAAATGATCTTGACATCGTCTCTTGAACATTTTGACGTCGTCACAAGGGATTGTGACGCCGTCTCTACGAACTGTATGCCATCTTATGATCATCTTCGTGTAAAGTTGCAATCTTGTCCCGTTTCTTCCCAAATTGAGTCCAAGTCACGTGTATTTTCTCCAAATGCCTTCCAAATGCTAAAATAACAAAGAGAAATGATTAAGCACGATAAATGGAGATATTTGCGTTATTTTGGGGTTTAAATGACCCTAAAAAAGTGTATAAAATAACACATCATCAAATACCCTTACACTTGGGATTTGCTTGTCCTCAAGCAAATGGGTTTTTCTACCTAGTAAATTGCAAAGTGAGGTGCATTTAACCTACTCAATAAAGATAGTTTATGGCATAACCGGATAGACCTTGTAATTAAAAACTCAAAAATTATATACTAGCACCTCACATAAGTGTTTAGATTCTCTCATTCTCTTGGGTGTAATAATAAATTATAACATATAGGAAACATAATAAATAACACTCACTACATGTCATAGTATATAAATTACCATAAGCTTGATAAAGGATCAAAACCTCCACCACTTCGACGTAAGCACCTAGGAATTACTATCAAAGAGGTCTTTAAAGGGTTGTGAGGTTTAGGTGTAGGGTAAAGGAAACACGGTTGGGGATATTTGGGGGAATTTTGACTGGTGGCAAGCTAATTATCTACAAGAATACATGTAAAAGGCGTAACTAAGCCAAGACTCAACGAAACTAGGACAAATATACACAACTCTACATCAAACGCTTTCTTTTCTCGACACTTTCTTGAACATAAACAATAGCAAGATGGCAGCCCGTATTTTCTAACATAATTTTTTTTGCTTTTTTCATTTTTTCTATTTTTTATACACTTTTGCACTGTCATCTGAAACATAAATAATATACATGACTTGGGGTTTATAATTGCACCCCTACACTTGAGTTTTATGAGAACTCAATAATAAAGTAACTAATGAACCGAATTAGGAGGATCAATAAACATGAAGTGTATTCATATGAGGGTAATAATTTTGACTTTCTTCCTCATTTCTCCATATAATGAAAACCTACCATGAATCTCAATCGTTCCAAAACTGTATACACTAATAATGACTTGAGCAACCATGTACTCAAGTAAACAATTAATTAGAGTTTAACAAATGTGATAACAATAATGTATTAAAAATGAGTACATACAAGGAAGGCTAAGGCGATTTGGGTGTAACATTTTGGTAGGGTGTAAACAATGATCTTCATTAATAATCCGGAATCCATCGGAAAATTACGAGAACCACGAAAAGGATAGACTCGGAGGGGTGTACTAGGGGTATCTAGCACAAAAAATGAGTTCGAATCAAGGGTGTAGGGGTAGTTATATGATCGAGGAGACCATCATAACCATAAGAAATGCAGGCTAACAAGAAGGGTTTATCCTAATGCCTCTTATCACTTAGTAAATCCTAATCCCATGAATGTGATCTCACTAGCAGTCTCGGGATGAATCGCTAAAGCAAGTTCTAGAATTTATAATACTACAGGTACACTCTCATAAGCATTAAAAATGAATGCTTGTATTCTTAAAGATCTAGGAGCGAACCTCACGTTTTTGGGTGGAAATTTTTTGAGAGGTAGGGTTTTTGTGCTAGTCATATAACTCATATCTATGAGACGCTTCTAATACTACAGTCTCACCGATATATGCCATAATTTTTTTTTAATTTGGGCTAAAATTACCGACCTAAACTATGTTTTGGTATATTACACATCATTTTAATAACAAAGCAAGTGTAATTGAAGGAATAGTTTCTAAGGCTTTTATTTCTCCTTACACTTATATTAAACATTGTCCCCAATGTTCTATGAGTACCCGAAAATGAATAAAAGGAAAATAAGAAAAGCGAGAGAAACTAATACTCTCCTGGTTTTGCTCAATAATGGAGAAGAAACAAGATAATTCCGGCTAAATCTTCATCCAAGAATTGTCCAAGTGAATATCCAAAAAACTTTCGAACTCTCCTCATCAAATATGACCTGAAAATCAAAGACAAAAAACAACTATACCAAGCGTAAAGTCCTTCGGGAAAATAATATACAACCCTATTAATCATGAACTAAAATCCTAAGAAAGCAATAAAGATAGAATATTAGTACTAATGTAATCGTGGAATTCTGCAAGAGTTAGGAAATTGAAAATTCTAGAAATTATACAAAAATAACTTTTCAAAAATTTGGAAAAATGAAAATTTCTTAAGTGCTATAGTGGTGACGCCGTTAGAAATAAATCCTGACACCGTCTCCACGCACTGTGAAATTTTAATTTTTTTTGTGTTTTGGAAAAATTTATGCAAACATATCCTATTAATGATTTCTTGTAAAAAAAATTTTTGCATAAACCACAAAAAACGGTTAGTACAAACATATGACTCAAAACAAACAATAAAACATAAAAGTGTGATTTTTAACTTAGACTATCTATTTTATATGTTTGAAATGGTTCTTAAAAACCGGATATTTTCCCATATACTTATTTTATGCAAAATACCTTTGATTAAAATTAAGACGAGGTTAAATACAAAACAAAGCATGATCACATATATCAATCATATAAGAACAAATAATAAAGATAAAAACACACGACTCTCCTAAAATGCATGAAATAAAAGATTGGGTTACCTCCCAACAAGCATTTTTTTTATTAACGAGTCTTTTAGCTAGACTCGGAGTCACACTCCTTACGTGACTCCTCATTCACTTATCCTACTTCTCATCTTGATTAGGCATCGAATGGCTTTAGTGACACTTTCATCATGCTTATATTCAGGTCCTAAGTTCAAACAATTCGAGTAATGACCAGGATCGCTCCCACACCTATAGCGTTCGTGATCGGCCTCTTTACTCTGCCTATTAACAAAGCCTCCAATATTTTCCTTATCATCATCACTTGTTATAATGAAAGGTGGTATGTTATCAGTATTTAAATCCTCTATATTTTTAAATTTTTTCATTTTATGAGGCATCTTATATGTTATTATTTTATTATCCTTTTCAAACATGATCGTTCCTTCATCCTTATCATAAACAAGCCTAGACTCTTTCACAAATGGCTTCCCTAATACCATCCCTCCTAGATAATGATCAATGACACTACTAGTATCTTCTAAAATCACAAAATCACATTCATAAGTGAAATTACTCATAAAAACCTTTAAACCTCTAACTCTCCCTACAAAATTGCAAATTTTCTTAGGATTTGATTTTTTTTGTGTGGTAGCCATAATGTCTAGGCTCAATTAAGAGTTAGTACTAATCCCTTACTCTAACTCTCCAATAATAATTGAGCCTAGACATTACATTAATTAGCGACTCTAAATCTATGTAAGCTTGTCTTTTAAGAAAGTGACCAATCATGCATGAGATTTTTATGTTATTCAAGTTTCATGTTCGTACCTTAGCTCTAACCCAAGAAGGTCGAGGATTTTTCAAAAGCCATTTATGATATTCTAACTCTTCTCTAGTGGGGAAAGTGTCAAAGTATTCTAAGTCATCATCTTCTTCCTTAAATTCTCTCTCAATTTCATTATCTGAACCAACTAATGAATCTACATCCTAGTATTCTCAAACCATAAATCAAATTATGTTTTTTTCTTACGGTAAAATAGTTCATCCCTAGGGACAAGGCTAGGCGGATTCACGCTCTCCATAGCGAAGAGTTGAATAGTCAAATGGAATTCACAAAACAAACACACAAAGAAAAAGATAGACTATAAGAAAGCTACACTAAAAATAAAATAAAATCTCACTTGATAGGAATCTAGTGAGTAGACCTAAGCTAGATAGAATCTGAAACCTAGACTATTCCCCGGAAGCGGCGCCAAAATCTTGATGCGATGGGTTGCAACGCAGAAGTTTTATAACCCTCCTAGGTGGTGTACCTAACCGTTGTAGTGTAGTATAGGCAAGACTCGGGGGGTTATTATCATTCTCTAAGGGAATAGTTTAGGTAGGCTCGAATTGTATAGTTACTAAGATCTAGAGGTTGAGAAAAGAATATTTTTGTGCTTTTATATTTTTTCAAAAATAAGTAAAATCTCGGGCTTGGAAGGAGGTTTGATTAAACTAAGAGTAAATTTCATTTTTGGTCCCTGTGGTATGGCCAAATTGCAGGTTTGGGACCCTAACTTTCGAAATTGCAGTGATGGTCCCTATTTTCAAGTTTGGGTTGCAGGTTTGGTCCTTTTGGGTTGCATTTTTGGTCCTGACTCAGGGGGTTATTATTGTTCTCTAGGGGAAAGTTTGGGTAGGCTTGAATTGTATGGTTACTAAGGTTTAGAGGTTGAAAGAAGAATATTTTTGTGTTTTTATATTTTATGAAAATAAGTAAAATCTCGGGTTTGAAAGAGGTGTTTGATTAAACGAATTAACTACTCCTAATTCTATACTAATTGCAGAAAAGTAAAGTGATGGAAAAACTCGAATGGTTAAACATATGTGTTTACCTAATCATGCACTACTCCTTAAGTGTCTTCTTCAATTTTATTACCCGTCACCCTCGTAATGGAATGTGTAAGTATCTAATAAATTAAACACCTAACTCGGAATCCACCCAAATGGCAAGGTAGTATGAAGAATATTTCGTGGGTCTCCTCTAACCTAGTCGTGTTTCCCTAGACATCTTCATTTTGCAATTAAGAAGTTAGTTTATTAAAGCCGAACGCGTACATCATTAACAAGAAGTAATAACAAAAGATAACCAACTAGATTTCATGCAATCATAAGTAAACATAAATTATATTTAGCCAAGCATGTTAATTGAAAGCAAAGAACAATTAATCAAACAAAACATAGACATATCGAATGATTAAAAAGGATAAAGAACTTCACTTCAATTAAACATGAAGTTATGATGAGAGTCCAAGGGATACGTGAGGGTATCAATTTAATATATTTTTTATTTGACGGTTGCTAGTATAACCTCTTTTGATGCTGGCAATTCTTATTAACAACTTGTTTTGGTTCGATTAACCTGCTCTTCTTTGATTCATTCTTCTAATAACGACTTTGTTGTTGCTGTTTATCATTAGATTTTCGGCTTCATTAAGTAATTATTTATCGGATGGTCATTTAGGGTCTAATTTCTCCGTTCCTTTTCATTATTTAGGGTTTTGTTGTGCATCATATATCCTTTGGCTGCTTTTCTTGTGTCAGAGTTTATATTGTCAATCATTTATCAATCACGGAAAAGGGTTAGACGTTGTGCTTTGTGGTGTCACTTGGGTTGTGGTTATGTGTATAAAAGATAGGAAGGGGTGGTAAAGGTACGGGTAAGAGGATGAGATCCAGTAACTAATTGAATGGTGATCAAGCATTAACCGATCATGATGAGCCTACGGTGACGAAGGAGGTGTCATAACTTGATACTATTCTAACAAATGGCGATGGCTAAAATGGAGATAATAATATGGATGAAGTACCTGTTCATGAGACTACTTCCAATGTTACTAGTTCTTTTGACACTAATAAATATGCAACTTTTCGAAAAGAATTTATCTAATAAAGACATTGTTGTTTCTTTATTTGGTGTCCTACTCTCGTCGATTGAAGAAGTAGATGTCCTTACTAGGAAAATTAAGGTGGGTGATTACGGTGATTTAAAAGAAGGGATGACTAGTGATGAGTGGAAAGCCGCTATGGGAGAAATTGAGGCTGAGTGCAAAGAAACATGTGGCTGATGTGACAAGTACCACTAAAGTGCCTACTAACAAAGATACTGATCTAAAAGAAGATACACCAATTGTTAAGTCGGTTTCTTTCACGAAGCCGGTTTCGTACGTTGAGGCAGCGGGAGCATCCCTATCAAAACCTAGTACTGGTAAAGGGAATTTTCATCACTTGGTGTCTGATAATGTGTTTGATTGGGTTCAACTATCAATTCCTATGAATGTTGTCCAAATGGTTAGCAATAGGCTTGAAAATACTATATACGGTTACTTTATTGGTAAACGGACTGCTTTTCCGATTGTGGAGTATTTTTTGCGTAATAACTGGGCTAAATATAGGCTTACTAGGTTGATGATGACCTCTAAAGGTTTTTTCTTCTTTAAGTTTGACTCCATCAAAATCCTAGAGGATGTTCTTGAGAGTGGTCCATGGATGATTCGTAATAGCCTAATTATTCGTAAGAAATGGACGATGACCACAAGGCCTTGCAAAGAACAAGATTCATGATGTGCCTATTCAAGTATTTTTGGAGGACATCTTTAGTCTCATTGCATCTCAAATTGGTAAGTCAATTATGCTTGATTCTTTTACTAATTCGATGTGTATTAAGTTGTGGGGTCGAAGTAGTTTTGCTCTTTGTTTGATTTAAATTAAAGTGGATGAGGCTTTAAATAGAGTATTACTGTAACGCCCCGACCCAAAAGGGTAGAAGTATTACAAATATGGTGTGACATCAAAAGCATTCATAATCATAACAC
>BQNB010014131.1:0-75748 GCA_026074375.1 Tanacetum coccineum | reverse complement strand
AAACGACCCGGGAACACTCTATACTACTTCTCGGTATCATTGATCTTGTTGATTTTTAGACTTATATATATTTTATATAATATATTATATATTATATATACATAGTGTAAAAACCAGCAATCACATATCTCCATTCCCGAGAATTCACAAGGAATAAGAAATTTACCCGGATCTCCTAGCTTTTCGGAAAGCTTTTTAAGGAGCATCGCCGAGCAATTCTCGTTCAATGGAATTTTCACTAATTCGAGTAACTTTTCTTTATTCATTAACAAATCCCTAATCGTAAGAGCAAATCCTGGCATTAAAAATAAAGCATCCGCAAAACTTATATCAAAACGCAAATCTTGAAACATTTAAAAAAAATTCTTTTTGGTATGAAGCTTTTTCTCGATTCGTTTGATTGTCTCGTCTTGAAGGGTAAGGAATATTTGCCTTAGGTACCGTCTTCGGAATCTCGGGTTCCAGAATTGGAGTTGATTTTGGTAAAGTCGTCAGAATCTCGGGTTCTGGAATTGGTTTAGGGATAACCGGAGGTGGGATTTGAGCGGTACTTCCTTGGAAATTATTTTGCTCCTCATCCGTTATTTCCTCGGTCTCTCGTTCCACTACCTTTTTCGGGGAAGGTTTAGTTGGATTCGAGGGTCCCTCGTAAGCTACACCACTTCGGGTAGTGATTGCTTTCATCTCGCCCTTCGGGTTAGGAATCGTATTACTCAGAAGAGTACCCGAAGGTGAGGCTTGGGCTTGAAAGAAACTACTTAACATGTTTTGAAGATTATTCTGCAACGTGTTTTGAAAAGCATTATTTTGACTCATCAACGTGGTTTGTTGATTCTTAATCGTATTTTGAATCTCGTTCTTTAGCTCTCCTTTCATCGAAGTGATTTGGTATTGCAAATTCCTAATCGTTTGATCATTAGACTTCTTGTAGTTCGAAAAATCATTGATTATTAGGCACTTGAAACGGTTGATTTTGAAAACCTTGGTTTTGAAAATTCGAAGCATGATTAACTTGACCTTGATTTTGAAAATTGTTCCCTCGATTGAAATTATTCCCTTGACCTTGATTATTATAATTCCTATTTTGACTTTGATTTTGCACCGGAGCAAATCCTGGTGGGGCTTGTTGATTACAAGTTCCCGTGGTTGCACAAACATTTTGGTTATTATCGGTAGCCGGACAATTATACCATGCATGAGCTCCACCACAAGTAACACAATTTTCCTCAACCGCCTTAACCGGTGCGGGAGGGACAACAACCTTTTTAGAAACAATCTCGACTAAGGTCGAAAGTTGATCCGCAAGTTTATCAATTCGTTCATCCGTTTTGCTAACATTTTCCCTAGAATTAACCCTAGAAGCATTTGTTTTGTTTCTCGAATAACGCACTTTTGACTTGTTTTCAATTATATTCAAAGCTTCCCTAGTAGTCTTACTTAACAAATTACCACCCGCCGCGGCATTTAAGGAGTCTTGTTCATTCTCGGTTAAACCATTATAAAAGGTATCAACTTGAGTTAACTCCGAAAATCCGTGGTGAGGGCAAGATCTAAGCATACCCTTAAAACGTTCCCACGCTTCACTAAAAGATTCATTGAATTCTTGTGAAAAACGAGAAATTTTGTTCTTAAGGTGAGTGATTTTTGAAGGGGGGTAAAATTAGTTAACGAACTAGGTAACGAGATCGTCCCAAGTTAAAATTGAACTCGGAGGTTCTTTCTTGTACCAAGTTTTAGCGGCTCCCTCGAGCGAATAAGGAAACATCATGAGCTTAATCACATCATTAGGCACATTCCTAAATCGTAAGGTCGAAGTAATCCTTTTGAAACTATTAATATGAGCATGAGGATTTTCATTTTCTAAACCATGAAACGGGTTCGCTTGAACCAATTGAAGCAAATTAGTTTTGATCTCAAAATGATCGGCATTGATCTCGGGTAAAACAATAGCTTCTCCGTAACCCTCGGTGGGTGCACGGAGTAATTCCTCCATAGTTCGATCCGCCATCGCAACTATGGTTTGTCCGGGAATTGACTCTTTTAAATTACAAGGTTCAACAACAACCGAAAGGGTTTGTTGTTGTTGACGACGGTTACGGTTACGAGTTTGCGAGCGAGTGCGCATGCACTTAAGAAGAGAAAATTAAAAAAAGAAAAAATCTAAAATTAAAAGAAAAATTTTACACTAATTTTTTTTTTTTGGATTTTTAAATTTATTATTCACAACAAATTTTAACGTTTACACGAAAGAGACTTAAACCAAATAATCAACTACTTCACGGTAGCTCTTAAAAATTTCTTTTTAAGGTGAGCCGTACTTCACGGTAGCTCTCACATAAATTATTATACTCAATTTGCATATTATCATCATCTAAGGAAGAATCATTATCACTAAAATCAAAGAATTAAGAGTTACCTCATTTTAAGCCATGAGACAAGTTTCTTCGTTGGTTTTGTCCTCGTCCTCATTTTCGCTGTCACTCTAAGAACCCCAACAAAAGCCATTTGTTCCTTGTTTCATAGAGGCTTTGGACATTCACCAATGAGATAATTCAGACACCACATCTAAAACATTTCCTATCACTCTTGCTTTTCTTATCATCCCCTTGCCGGAATGATTTCTTCTCTTCTCGTGGTTGTCGAACAAATCTAGCCTTTCTTCTAAAGAACTTTATAAAATTCCTTACGGCCATAGCATATTCTTCGTCAGTACTTTCGGATGTCAACGTTTCATCATCACTAGACTCTTTATTACTCCTTTCGTCCCTAGATAAATGTCCACAATTGACTTTTGAATTCATTCTTCTTCAACTTTGACCTTAAATTATTTTTTGTGTTATATAATACTTGATGAAAATCATACCAATTAAAATACATTTAAAACTCAATACATTCATATCTTTTGCATTAAGTATTATTTAACACAATCAAATAATTTAAGGTCAAAGTTAAAGAAGTTTGACTTCGAAAGTCAATAGTGGACATTTATTTAGGGACCGGAGGAGTAGCTTTTAAGGTACTGGACTTGACCATTTCCTTTTGCCTTTGTAAATTTCAAAATCATTTTCTATGATTATCGTACTTTGAGATTACCGATAAGCTCGTCTAGAGCTAGTGATGACAAATCGTTCAATTCTTCAATTACCGTGACCTTTGCTCTCTATTTTGGATGTAGAGCCCTAAAAAACTTCCTAACATAGTTTCATCAGGCGCTTTAAGACTAGTAATAATAATAATATTAAATCTAGAAAAATCGCTATCAATAGATTCTTCTTCAAGGATAGTAAATTGTTCGTATTGTTGAACAAGAATGTCACACCCCCAAATAAGTGTTCGGTGCGTGACGTTCATGATTATCTCAAGTACAAAGCATAAAGAACGACCTCTAAGGGTACGTTTTTAAAATAAACACCGTTGGAATAATTTAAAATACTAATAAGTTTTACATCGATCAAATCAAATGGTTTAATAGTTAAAGTGTGGAAGCTTAAATGAGTTTCAACAACAGTATTTAAAAAATAGATAAATTCTTAAAGACCAGTCCAGGCAAAAGACTTCACATAATTTAAGCAACAACATTCAAGCTAAGCACCTGAGAAAAACATGCTTAAAACATCAACATAAAGTTGGTGAATTCATAGGTTTAGTTCAAACATAATCTGTGTGGACCACAAGGTTCAAAACGTATATGACAGTTATAGGAGATACAACTTCACATAAAGAGGCATTTACGTTACACTAAGCTCATGACACCGAAGTTAATGGGGAGGTAGCATGTACATTGCCAAATAAAGTTACCCTGGTAGGTGTCTGACCAAGACACCTAATCTAGTTTCGAGGTGATATACATCTGTTGGCTTGTACAATCTGTCATACCCGACCAGTAAGAATTACCAAACCCAGATGATGATTATTAGTCCCAATAGATCTATTTAGTCACTTGTGCTTACTTAACCAGCCAGTCAGTTAAAGATAATTAACGGTTCATGATAATTTGGGCAGTAGTGGTCTATCGCTACATAGGCAACACGTAAACTAGGGAAAATCTCACTTATAGTACTTGTGTCCATCTATAAAATCAAGCATTGTTTCTCTCCCAAAGTTATAAAAAATTTATTCAAAATGAGTAAAAGTGGGACTATGAACTCACCTTAAGTAATTGGTGAGAAAATAATTCAACGGAGATAATAACGATAATGAACGACTCTAACCGCAACCTAATTAAAAGACGCACTTCAGAAACGAGAAATAAATGCAAAATATCGAATAAGACGCTCAACGAAAATAGACATCCATAAGTGTTTGTGCTTTAATTTATATAGTAAAATGTGACATTAAGAAAGTATACTATTTATAGTTACGTTACGATATGTTTAACGATAAGTTTCTAATTTTGGCAAGTTACTATTCTTAGATAGTTTCTATTTTAGGAAAGTTCTAAGTTTCGGGACGTTAATACCGTCCCCTAATATATGATGATTCCATTTACCCTAAACGCATTAGTGAAACCTAAACGCCCGCTTTCTAAGTTCGTCTCACTAATAAATACCAAAAGTTTCAATTTTTAGAAGTTTCTCGTTTTAGAAATCTGACATTAAGTTTGTGACATTTTTAAAAGTTCCTACTTAAAATACTAATATTATTACTTGTTTCGCCAACATTTTAAAAGCTCAAAACATCCCGAAAACGTCCGAAAACCCATTTTCATGATTCAATCAGCACCCCTTTTAAGTCCTCTTTTAGTGTTCGAGATATAAAAACGTATCTATTCGAAATAAGCTTTTCAAAAACTACCTTCTCGGCTAATGAAAACATTTTTAAGTGACCTAAAACCTCATTATAAATTCGGATCAGCAAGCACCTATTTCACAAACGCACCCAAAAATCTAACCAAACTTCAAAATAGTGCCTCCATTCACTACTAAACCAACCAACAAAACCACACTTAATCTATTCCTAATCCCATCACCATATTTGTTGCAACACACAAGAACACTCGATCTCGCCAAGACTACAATATGAGTACATAAAAATATCAACATCTTTATTATTTATAAAGACTTACTTTATAAGCTTTGAAAATCATAACACAAACATATGGATGTATAGATCTTGAATAGAAATGCAAGAACATAAAGAAATCAAAAGAAGAAAGTTAAGGTTTTATTTACAAATGATGAACAAGATGGAAAACACAAGAAAACTTGAAAGAAGAAAAGTAGATCTTGAAAACCCAAGTATAAAAACTAAAACCCTAACTTATAAACTCTTGAACAACCTTGAAATCAAATGAAACCATTCTTGGAAACACCTTGAATCCTAATAGAAATGAGTTTGAAGTGTGTAAATCTTGGAGTAAATCAAAGTTATGGATTGTGTTTGTGTGTGTGTTTGATGCCACGGCCAAAGAGAAAGAAAAGAGTAAAGAGGACAAATTTTACCTAATGAAATCAACTAAATGAGATGTGTGTGTTTATAAGTTAGTATTTATAGGGCAAGGTTTAAGGTTTATGGTTACATGTGGCTCAAGCACACTAAGGGTGTGTGTGGTGTGGTGTTCGGCCGATCAAGGGGACCAAAGGGGAAGACCAAGCCAAAATAACTAACCATGGCTCAAGACTTTAGCTCCAAGGTGGCTAAATAAATTCTTATATTTTCACTAGTGGTTTTGTGGTCCTAGCTTGCATGTGATCATGGTGTAAGGGTATGTTGGCTTGATGTGAGGAAAAGAACAAGTATGTCACTTTCTATGTCTTATGCATGCATGTGAAGTAGTATTTGAATTTTAAAATTTGTTTTCTTTTTCCTTTGTTTGCTTGCATCAAAATTTTGGAGGGTTAGGGGAGTACATGAAATTTGAATTTTGTACAAGGAGGCTTGTAATATGTTATCTTAAGTTTACATGCAAAGGTGGTAGGTTTCTGGGGTTTCGTTTGATCAAAAACGCTAAAAACGTAAACTCACGCCAAAAATATAAAAATCGCAAATGTAAATATCCGCAAACCACGAAATGACATAAAATGACTTTATTAATTATAATTCATGTACACTAAGCTCATTCCAACATCGGAACGCTTTCGATAATGATTTTCATTTTTTACGCGGGACAACTTCCCGGATTAACATCAAATTAACACGTAACTTATAAAAGTTAAAATAATGAATGGACGGTAAAAATATTGACCTGAAATATACGGGGTATCACATCCTTTCCCCATTAACAGAGCTTTGTCCTCAAAGATTAAGACGTAGCATTTGATACAGATACAGAATTAGCAAAAAGGTGCGAATATTTCTTCTACATTTGGTCTTCACGTTCCCAGGTGAACTCGGGACCTCTCCTCGAGTTCCAATGTACCTTAACAATCGGAATGCGACTTTGCTTCAAACGCTTGACCTTAAGGTCCATGATTTCGACAGGTTTTTTAACGAATTGGAGCTTGTCATCGATTTGAATTTTGTCCAACGGTATAGCAAGAGTTTCGTCGGATAGGCATTTCTTCAAGTTAGAGACGTGAAAAGTATTGTAAACTCGGCTCAACTGCTCTAGGAGTTCAAGTCGATAGGCAACGGTTCCAACTTTGGCAATGATCTTAAAAGGTCCAATATAATAAGGGTTCAACTTTCCCTGTTTGCCAAAACGTATCACCCTTTTCCATGGCGATACTTTCAACATGACCTTATCTCCCACTTGAAACTCAATGGGTTTTCGTCTTATGTCAACATAGCCCTTTTGACGATCACAGGCAGCTTGGATATGACTCTTGATTTGAACAATCTTATTAGTTTTCTCATGGATGATCTCTGGGCTAGTGAGCTGACTATCTCCAACTTTAGCCTAGCAAATAGGTTATCGACACTTGCGCCCATACAACGCCTTGAATGGTGCAGCCTTAATGATGGTATGGTAACTGTTGTTATACGATAATTCCACCAACGATAAATGTCTATCCCAACTTTTTCCAAAAGTCGAGCACACAGGCAAGTAACATGTCTTCTAATGTTTGAATGGTTCTCTCACTTTGACCATCAGTTTGCGAGTGGTAGTTCATATCCAATCGAGTATCTAACACTTTATGAAAAGATCGCCAAAAATGTTAAGCGAATCTCCCATCACGGTCAGAGATGATCGAAACTGGCACTCCATGTCTGGAGACTACTTCCTTTAAGTACTGTCTCGTCAACTTCTCTAATGAGTCGTCTTTTCTTATGGGTAAGAAATGAGCAGACTTGGTTAGGCGATTGACGATTACCCAAATCGTGTCCTAACCAATTGTCGTCTTTGGTAGTTTAGTCACGAAGTCCATTGTTATATTCTCCCATTTCCATTGCCGGATTTCTGGTTGAACCAACAAACTAGACGGCTTCTGATATTCCGCCTTAACCTTGACACATGTTAAACACTTGTTGATATAGGTGGTAATTTTTGTTTTCATATTGGGCCACCAATACGACCTTTTTTGTTCTTAGTACATCTTATCCGATCCAAGATGGATGGAATACTTTGACTTATGAGACTCGTGCATAATCAAAGCCCTCAAGTTACCAAAATACGGAATCCAACTTCGGTTGTTCAAACATAACATTTTGTCAGCACAAGGTTCAAGCTTATTAATCATACCATGCAGGTCTTCGGTTATGAAATTCTCTTCTTTTCTGGCTTTCGATTAAGCACTCAGAATTTGTTTAGGAAGATTCAATCCAATAGTCATAACTAAGGCTCGAACTCGCAGTGGCTTAATCCTTTCCTTTTGACTCAGTGCATCAGCCACCACGTTCGCCTTTCCTGGGTGGTATCGAATCTCACAGTCGTAATCACTTAAAAATTCTAACCACCATCGTTGTCTCATGTTTAACTCCTTCTGATCAAGAATATGTTGTAAACTCTTGTGATCAGTGAACATGACACACTTCGTGCCATACAGATAGTGTCTCTGCATCTTCAAGGCAAACACTATTGCACCAAGTTCTAGGTCGTGTGTGCTATAGTTCTTCTCATGGACCTTAAGTTGGCGGGATGCGTAAGCTATGACCTTATCCTTTTGCATCAAAACCGCCCCCACCCTTTATGTGAAGCATCACAGTACAACCTAAAGTTCTCACTTCCATCGGGTAAGGCCAAAATCGGCGCACTACACAATTTTTGTTTCAACAACTGAAAACAACTTCTTCCTTCTCTCTCTAATTAAACTTCATGCTTTTCTAAGTTAATTTTGTCATAGGCCTAGTGATCTTCGAGAAACATTCGATAATAGACATCCATACATGGCCATAACGACGGAATAGACATGCATGCTCGAACACATCCTCGTTCGAGTAGACATTAAGGCTAGTTGCTAGGAAAAGGAAGTAAAATGGGTGTTAAATAAAATTTACAAAACAAATAGACTAAGACGACAAATAAGGTACGGTTGCTAGTAACTTTCCCCCGACCATTCCATGACAAAGACTCGAACATATAGACAGACGCCTTGATCACAGAAATGACAAAGACAACCTAAGTTGGCGTTCCTATAACGGTCAACTTCCCTTACATCCCGCTCTTTACATACTTTTACATAAGTGGTGATATTGGCCACTTTTTACAAAACTTTACATCGTTGATTTTGTGTAACGTATCAACGAATAATCGATCCTTCTAACTGGTTCCTTCGGTATAGACTTCTTTTGAACCGACTATTTTTCTTCCTTCTCTTTTTTGTGCTTTTTTTCTTTTTCCATTTTTATTTATTTATTTATTTATTTATTATTTTTTTAATAATACATGATATACCTCGGTTTGATTCCACCGTCTTCACTTTCATAATTTGTCCGGATAATCTTTCCTTGTAATACTTTTTCTTTGGACATAATTCATATTTGCGAAAGTAGCAAAACTTACAAGCTACATATGTAACATTTCTCATTTTCAGGTTATTTTCAACTTTAATAAATTCCATTATTTATTTTTAGAGTTTTACGCGTTCGCTTTTAATTATTATCTTATAGTTAAATCGCGTAAACTAAAAATCAATGATCAATGTAAACGGACATCAAACAAATTAAAGTTGACATCAAGCAAGTGTTATATGATTATTAGGAGTATAATTTATAACTTTTCATAATTTATTTTTGTTGGTTACGTAAAACGCTTACGTTTCGCAATAAATTACATTCGGTCGTACCCGGAAGCACCTTTACCTATCTACACTTAAACAAATACCCACGTTTATACCCAATACTCAAAATTTAATTATTTTTCTCACCTATATCCTCTTAGAACCGGACTTGAGCCTTTATACTTGAAATAAATCATTAATTCCTAGTAAACCTTTCTTTACAACTTGTAAACCTTACATTATGTACCTTAAGCTCATGTTTCTAGAGATTGGCTTGTCATATGTACCTCCCCCCCCCCCATTTCAGCCGTGGGATGTACATAGGGAGGAGGAGAGGTCTTTGACCTTGTCCTTATACCACATACACTCCCATGGTATCACTTAGGTTGTTTCCTAGTTTCCAAGGTCCTATATAAAGCAAGCCCTAGTCCACCATAATCCTCTTACTCTTCTACAAACAAAATCAAAGCAAAAATCCCTTTCTCCCTCCTCTAAACTCATGGCACACTTGTGCTTGTTTAGGGTTTCATTTTAATTTTTATCCAAGGCAATCCAAGTGTTCAAGTGTTCATTCTAAGGTTGCCTAAGACTACTCAAGGTGTTGGGAAGCTTGGATTCGGGTTTAACAAGGAATAATCAAGAAAACATATTTAGGGTTTTCTTGATTAGGGTTTTGATTTTAAAGGCTTGGTTGGGGTTTACATCTTGTGTTCATCATCCTACTTGATTCCTATAAGGTCTATTTAAAGTTTTCAATACTCGTTTATTAATTTCCTATTGTTTACATATTTGTTGCATTAGTTAATCACCACCTAGTTTTATTTTAAAGTATTCAAAGTATTTGATGATTTCTTATGGACAAAGGACATGGACATTTAGAGGACTAAATACATGTGGAAAGATATACGGTATACACATGGTAAAATAATGGTGCAATTTCTTAAATAAATTCAAACTAACATTATAAATTGAAAACCCTAATATTTATTATATAGTCTTATTATTGGAATTCGAACCATAAACCCTATGTTTATATTTTAAAAAAATATTTATTTGTTTTTTTGTTGTTTTGTGGCTATTCACAAGGATCGTAGCAAGTAAGGAACTCGGAAAAACGGAATTATAACGAACAAGTTATGGATTTTACAAGTTTTATATATAATTAACTTTATAAAAATAATTATATAAACTGTGATGAACAGTAAAGTTACTGTTCACCAGAGGTTAAAAATCTCATAAATCTAATATTTTGATAAATTTCCTTAATACGAACCCACGGACATAAAGAACTCGAAAAACGGAATTATAACGAACTAGTTACGCAATTTACAAGTTATATATAATTAATTGTATAAAAACAATTTTTATTACTGCTGTGAATAGTAAATGCTACTGTTCATCAGGGAATTAAATTTTATAAATATAATATTTTAATAAATTTTCTTAATACTAATCCAAGGACATAAGGATCTCGAGAAACGGAACTATAACGAACAAATTATGATTTAAACAAGTTATATATAATTAGTTTTATAAAAATAGTTTATATAAACTGTGATGAACAGTAAAAGTTACTGTTCATCAGTGGTAAATAAATTTCTATAAATAGATATTTTGATAATTTTTTTTAATTTTAATACGAGACGTGGACCATAAGAAACGTATAAAAACGGAGTCGAAACCGATAAAGAGATGAGTTTACAAAACTCCTCACTAATTACTTTTATTTTTATACAATCTTTTATGAAACAATTAATTTAATAATAAAATATCATTATTAAATCATACATTTTTACAAACGATGTGTTAATAAATAAAAATAATATTTTCTTTACGAGTACAAGTATATATACTTTAATTTAACAAAGTACGAGTTAATTATTGTTTTAACTTTTAAATAATTAATAAAAACTATTAGGTGGTGGTGTAACTATACGACATGTGATGTTTTAATTATATGAATAACATATACTCCATCCGTCCTATATTAATTAGGTTGCATTCAAATTGCCGAGGCGATTCACTCATTTGATTTAGATAATCAATCATTCACTTACGGTGAGTTCATAGCCCCGCTTTTACACAATTATATTGTTTTACAACTTTGGGGTGAGAAACATGCATTGTTTTACATTTGGACGCAAGTACTCTTTTAAACATATTACAGTGGCTAAGGTAGCTAAACCACTATTGCCCACTTTCATGAACTGTCAAATGCTGTAGCGAGCGGAATGTTATGAAATAGATCTATTTGGGATTGAACATCCCGTTCGGGTGAGTAAGCGCTCATCGGTTTCGCAGTACTGAAACAACGAACGTATACATGTCGGAACACCTGGATGTGCGGGTTAACATCTACATGGGCCCACATTTAGCGCATTAAATTGCAACAAATGTCAGCTTCGGGTTCATGAACTAGTGCTACTCGTAATTACTTATTAAATATTGTATGTTAGACATGTCTTATACATAGAAATCTTGTGGTCCATTTTATACATTAACAAACTTGTGAATTCACCACTTATGTTGACGTTTTAAGCATGTTTTTCTCAGGTCAATAATGTACGAGAAACAAGGATAGACATTGGTGGACATAGATTTTGAGAGTTCATTACTATAAAGATTTGATGCATTACATTTAGGGAAAAATTAAAAATTATTGTTGTTTGTCTTAAAATCTTTACTTTTCATGGATGAACTATTTAAGCTTCGGCTATTGTAACAAACAAGTCTATTTAATCCAATGTATCAATTTTAAACGACTCATATAGAGGTCGTTCTCTTATCTCGTGCTGTTGATCTATGAAGTAACACTCGCCAACTCATATTTCCGCTGCGACCCATTTTGGGGGTGTTACACGAACCCTAGTCGTTTCAACAGCTTTTAATGTCGTTTTTAGGGCCTCAAAACCCTATTGTAACTACCTTTAAACCATGTTTTAATCAAGTAAGATTATTTATCATTAATCATTCAATATGTGTTGTGTGATTGATTTATGTTCTTGCTTTATCTTTAACATGCTAGGCTAAACCCTCCTTTGTATTTACTTATGATTTCATGAAACTTAGGTTGTAGATCCTTTTGATGTTGCCTCTTGTTGATGGATGTGCGTGTTACGCTCTAGAAAACTAGCCATAAGATATTAAATTGGCATAGACGTCTAGGGAAACCCGAGTAGTGTAGAAAGGATACCATCGGTAACAGTCTTCATACTACCTTACCCCTAATATGGTTGATCCCTCTTAAGATATTTTGTATGCATTTAATATACTCTTAGGGGCCTTGTAATAGTCTTTATACTATCTTACTTGTGCGTTGCCCGAACGGTATATTAAATAGACGGCGGGTTCTTGTAATCCGTTCATGACCTAGGAAATACTTACACAGATCATCACAAGTGTGACAAGGAAATAGATATAGGAGAAGCAATCTGAGGAGTAGTGCATAATTAGATAAATACATCTTTTTATCATAAAGTTATCACCACTAGCATAGATTATAATTAGTTTAATTATTAGTTAATCAAACCAACCTCTATATATATAAAGACACAAAAAGAATCTTTTCTCAACCCGTAGAATTCTGTTAGACCGTGTTCGAGCCTTCCTAACCTATTCCCTTAAAGAACGATAACAACCCTCGAGTCTTGCCTATACTATACTGCAACGATTAGGTATACTGCATAGGGAGTTGTAAAACTTCTTGTTGAAGTCCTACGAATACCGCATCAAGTTTTTGGCGCCGCTGCGTGGGGAAGTTAGGTTTCGACCATTGTTTAACTTAGTTCTACTCACTTGATTCCTATCAAGTGAGAATTTTAATTCCAGTACATTAGCTTTCTCGTAGTCTATCTGTTCTTTGTGTATTTGTTTCGTAATCCATTCTTGTCAACCACCATGGGAGACGCGAATCCTATCCGTACTCTTGGAGATTACTCCAAACCTAACCACGAAGGCTACAAGAATACCATTGGGCTCCCCGTAAGGACCAATATGGCACCTCTTCGATTCGACACCATCTGGTTGGTGCAAAACGGATGCTCATTCCACGAACTTCGGTCCGAGGATCCAAACCAACACCTCAAGGATTTCTTAAAACTTGTGGACTCACTTGACATTGATGGTGAAAATAAGGAAAGAACGCGCCTACATTTATTTCAATTTTCCCTTCGCGATCAAGCTAGCAACTAGCTTGAACGTCTTCCAGCAGGATCCATCACCACATGGGAGGATCTTACTATTCGTTTCCTTACTTAATTCTTTCTACCGGAAAGGACCGCAAAACTTCGCAACGATATCTTGATGCTCCAACAACATCAAGGAGAATCTCTCTTAGAAACATGGACTTGTTTCAAGGACTTACTCTAAGAAGTACCTCATCATGGCATCGATCTTTGGCTCTAAGTCCAAATCTTTTATGACCATGTCACTCCCGCCACAAGACGAACCATTGACCAATCGGCCGGTGGTAAGCTTCGTGACAGAAACGCTGTAGAATTCTGGGCATTATTAGAGGACCTCGCCCTCTATAACGACGAAAGTTTGAACGACCTAAGGGATTTCGCTAAGCCGGTCAAGGAAATCTCTTTGCCTCAAAATGTCCCGAATACATCTGACCGCCGCCTCATCGAGCTCGAAAATTAAGTTCAACGCTTGATGGAAGCTCATCTTGCTCCAATGCAACCCACTCAAGTGAACACAATCACTTATTCATGTGAGATCTACAGTGGTCCCCACGACACTCAGTAATGCATGGAAAGTCCCGAACAAGCCTTTGTTGAATATGCGTCCTCGCGAACTGACGGGACGAGAAGTAGGCAGTTCGCTATGAACCGAGGTCCAAGAAACTTTAACGAAGCCGCCAATACTTGGAAGGGAAAGCTAAAATTTAACTGGGCACATGCCCAGACATTTACCGACTCACAGAATGGCTCGTTTTCTACCTACTCGTCTAATTACCAAACGAAGCTTGAGAAGGCACTAATTGATTTCGACTCTCATCAAGAGAAAAGACTATCCAGCCCAAGGACTCAACTTGAACAACATCAAAACGACATGATTAATAAAATTAATCTTTTGTGGAAGGTCGTTTCTGAAAAGCTTGATGACACTCCTATTCGTGACACTGCAGAAAACCCCGCAACTCAAATGAATTTCACGTCTACTAACGACACCACAAAAGAGGAGCTTCGAGGCAAGGGAATCAAAAGACCATCAAAGTTACTCTCCCCGAAATATATGTCTCAATCATCCTTTGCAGAAGAAAATAGAAACCATTCATCCCCAAAACGTGTTCACTTCGTTAATTCAATCGTTATTCTAAATAAGAAAGATGAAGCTAAGGAAGAGGGAAATGTGAAGACCAATACAACGGAGTATGAGGATCACGAGATGATTGTAGAAAGTGAGGAGGAGTTCGAGGAAGAGACTGAAGAAGAAATCAAAGTAGAAGAGGAAGATAGCTCGAAACACTTTGACACTTTCCCAACTATGAAAGAATTAAGGTATCACGAATGGCTCTTGAAAAACCCATGACCCCCATGGGTAAAGGCCAAGGTTAAAACCGGGAACTTAAATAACGTTAAATTTCTTGCATGATTGGCCATTTCGACAAAAAGCAAGCCTAATTAGATATGGAATCACCAATAAATGTAATGTCTAGGATTCATTATAATTGGATCATGAGCAAAAGGATGGGGCCAAGAAGGAAACCATCAAACCCTGGGAAAATTTGCAATTTTGTAGGGAGAGTCAAGGGGCTAAAAGTTTTTGTTGGGAACTTCACCTACGAATGTGACTTCATGGTGCTTGAGGACACCACTAGTGTCATTGATCATGACATAGGGTCAGTTGTTTTTAGAAAACTATTCGTAGAAGCAACCGGGCTCGTTTACGACAGAGAGGAAAGAACAATCACGTTTGAAAAAGATAAAGAGAAGATCATGTTTAGAATGCCCCACAAGATGGAAATGTTCAAACACATAGATTTTACAGATATAAAAACCGATCACATACCTCCTTTTGTCATAGAAAGTGACGATGATAGAAGTAGAAAAACCCACTACTCCGATAGCTTAGATTTGGGACACGAATACAAACATGATGAAAATGTGTGTAGAGCCTTTCGGAGCTTGATAGCCATGAAGGCCAAGAGAAACAAAGGAGAAGTCACGTAAGGACGTGTGACTTCGAGTCTAGCTACAAGACTAATAAATAAAGAAAAGCGCTTCTTGGGAGGCAACCCAATGTTTATTTTCTCGTATATTAGGAGTGTCGTGTGTTTTAATTCTTTTCATTTATTCTTTAATGTTTGAATTACTTTGTAATCATGTTTTGTTTTGTTTATAACTTCGTCTTATTTACAATCAGAGGTATTTTGTGTAGGGGAATATATCCGGTTATTAAGAACCAAATTTGAACATAATAAATAAATTGTTTAGATTAATTTGCGGCAGTTTTGAGTCATATGATTGTAATAATTAATTTCATGTTTTATGCAGTGCTTTCTATGGATATAACTTATAAAATTGCGTGCAGGAAATTTCTCATTAAAAACAAAGAAGAAATCTTCACAATGCCTGGAGACGGCCGTCACACCCCGCCAAGGCGGAAACGCGAGGCATAAACAAGAATGGATATCATCACAACACATTGTGTCTATATATAGAATACTAAAATGAAAACTAAAGTAAAGCAAAGACACAAAGTGTCATAACAATACCCAAAACCTACTGGTGTCTTTATTAATAAGAAAGATGACTCGTCAATAAATGACATGCAAAACATAAACCAAACAATTCATGCAAACGCATTTATTCAAACAGAAAGCATAAATAAACTCCAAGCATCCTACGGTCTCTTCTATCCACTTCGCTCTATCTTAGCACCATTAAGCTCACCTGAAAATGATGCTTAAAACGTCAACATAAAGTTGAGCGAGAATCATAGGTTTACGACATACAACAAAATCCAAAATAAACTTTCAATTAGTTGCTGCAATTACCAAAACAATTCATGACAACAAGTAACAACAACGGGACGGAACGTGCCCATGATCCACAATCGTATCAAACCAATGAGGTAGGCGTACCTCACCGCTTCACTAATAGTCATAGAAAGGAATACAAATCCCAATTCCAGACTCTTGGTACCAAAGTCACAATATCACAAGGAGTTGATCACCTCCAAGGATCTTACCCACAAAGTAGGCGAAGTCACATCTCATAACACTGGGTAGGAACGTTACCCCCGCTCCAAATCTCACAACATAACAACATCAACAAGACAAGCAAAACAAAACAAGACAAGACAAGACAAGCATCATTCTCACCCCAAAATAACATGAGAAAAAGGGGCTATGAAACTCACATTTGCATAGCTTTCCAAAAGATTCCAACAAAAGCTTCACAAACAACTAGCACAAATCTAAACAACAAAATAACTCGTGTTACACGCTACTAAGCCAAAAGCTTAATGCACATGTAACAATCATATGATGAATGTCTAAGATGTTTAGTTACCCTCACGGGTCACCCCGACACCATGCCCAACTTTAACCACTTCATTACCAAGTTCCACTAGTTAGTCGCGAATTTGTTCAAAACTGCAGAATTTTAACGCGACTTAACGTACTCAAAACCCTTACTTACTGACCTCCATAATTAAAACCAAAAATCACCTATGTTCATTAATGAGTATATTAACTACCTCTTGATTCCCAAGAGCCATTTACATGCACAAGTACTCCTAAGAAAATCAAACTTCAATACAGTCCCAATTCAGATCTGTTTGCACACTAAAAAGTTTGGACTTAAAAATCATACTTAGACTCCAAATCAGAAGCTCTACTTTGGGGGATTTCTAATAGACACATAGAACTAAACTCCTGTAGAAGGTCTAAGCTAAATTAGAATTTTAAGTGGGGGTTTTACACCTCGTAATCTGCCCTAAATCAGACCCTTATTTACTGCTTTGACAAATTTTCTTGCAACCAACGTTTGAATGACTCCCCGACCTTAAAAACTTTCGAGGCCGGATGTTCTAGAAACTAGACTCTCTGAGCTACGTTATAGACACCGGAAACTTGACAAAAGCTTTTACCATCATTGAGATAATGACCGAACAACACAGCCCTAATTCTGCTCTAATCTAAATCTTGTTTTAACGCGATCTAAACCCTAACGAATACACCCATATGATCTTAATTAAACCGTAATCATTGCAATATGATTAAACATCATTAATAAACAGATTTATAAAAACCCTAAATCCAACATAATAATAATAACAATTTTATAATATGATAGATAATTAAATTTGGGCAACTTCAAAGGATTATAGTATATACCTTAAATCTTCAAATCTTGAACACAAAATCACCTAGCTTGAAAAATATATTTTTTTCTTCTTCTTGGTTTCTTGATTCAGCCGATTAGTTGGTTTGGGGAAGAATAAAAGTGATTTAGGGATAATAAGGTTTAGTATTTATTAGATTAGAGTCCAAGTTTAAGTCAAAATTGTTTTCTTTTTCCCCCTAAAGCCCATACCCGGCCGAATATGTATATATAAATATATATATATATATATATATATATATATAAATATATAACATAATATATATAGTATATAGTATTATTCAATTTATTAATTCTTATTTATGTTGCATTATCTTAAGTTTCAACAAAACCTAAGCTTATTTGCCGCATACCTTTTTTTGCGTAAACGCAAATTTACTAGACCTTTTAAAAAACAATTAACTTTTCATTTTATTACAACCTAACAATTTCAAAAATAAGAAATTTCCATTTCTTTCTAACCTTACTAACTAAACCTAATCTCATCCTAATACTAACTAACACATAAATACGTATACGTAGTAATACTTACACGATAAATCACTAAAACGCTTAAACCACAAAATCATTTCCATTGTCACAAAAAGTAACCGAAATGAACACCACAAAATCCAACATAAATCCTATCGCTAAGAGACGATCACAGCCAATAGATTAGATAACCCAATCTCACATATCCCACATAAACACATATAAAAACATATAATCCTACAAATAACACAAAACCCATCGCGATTGTGAACCATATACCTAGCGAGTCAACACTACGCGAAGAGAGAGTAGACAACCCTGCTTATACATTGTTGTCACAGTATCCCCTCCTTTAGGAAATCTCGTCTCGAGATTTAACTAAAAGGTTCAACTCTATCGTTACCAAATAATTAATCGATGATACTTATCTTTAAAGTAGTCCTCCTATACCCATGTTAACTCAAAGTTACACTTTGAATTCCAACTAACTTTTACAAGATATCTTACTGCAAACCAACTTTTGCCTGCCACAAAAGGGCAACATGACTACAAACCAGCTCCTAAACGAAAAGAAACATCTCAACTACAATGAACTTCGCCCGCATCGAGGAAACTCACAAAAACCTTAAGTTGCTGTAACAACGTCATTTACAACCCAGTCTCGAAACACATCAAATAAGAACTGTCTTGAAACCAATTTTATAAGTTGGAGTAACAAAAGCCTAACGTTTCAAAGAATCGCTCGACTTCGAGTTTTATTTAATAAAATAACTTAACTAGAATCACACAAACACATCTAAGGCATACTAAGGTCTACAAGAAACCTTACGTACCCAACTTTAACTAAAAACTCCCAATGATCCCTTGCTCAATGAACAAGTGTGGATACTCAGTTTACCTGAAGTCTTAAAGACCTCGCTTCAAGCCCAAATGGACCTTAACTATCACCATCCTGCTAACAAAAAAAAAATTTTAACCTCATAACTTCACAGTCACTATTCTCAACAGGTTCCTCAACAAAACGAAGAGTTTTGTCAACCTTGATCTCATCCAATGATACATGTAGACTAGCATCCGCCAATCACTACTTTAGGTTTAACACATGAAACGTGTCATGTACTCCACTCAATTCCTCAGGCAATCTGAACCGATACGCTACAGGACCGATTCTTTCAAGAATCTCAAATGGTCTACATACCTCGATGCTAACTTACCCTTTTTCCCAAAGCGAATTACACCTTCCCAATGTGACACTTTTAGCATAACCCGATCTCCTACCTCAAACTCTAACGGTTTGCGCCTATTCAAATCAGCAAAGGCTCTATTGACGTCTCTCGCCTGCTTTGACTTCTCTGTTTAACAATACACTTTATCAGTCTTCTCTTGAACCATACTAAGGATCCAATCAAACTACTTTCCCCAATCTCAGGCCCATAAAGACAGTCGACCTGGCACTTCCTTCCAAACAATGGCTTCAAACGGAAGCACACGAAATGCTCAATAGATAACTACCAACCAAAATCGATAACACATGCCCTCGTTATATCCTCCAAAGTCTAAATCATACGTTCACTTTGTCCATCCGCTAAAGGATGCTAAGCAGTACTCAAATCTAATCGCGTCACTAACACTTTCTGTCAGCGTGCTGCCAAAACTCAACAAGGAAATCAACCATCTTCAATCTAGTTGGATTCATCACCAGAATTCCAATCCTTGCTATTACTCATCAATATAAATCTTTGCCAACATCACATCTTTGAAATCTCTTAGTATAGCTAGAAGATAAGCACGAGTCAGTTCTATCGACCATCACCCAAAACACATCATACTCACTACTTTGACCTTGTAATATTACTGAGTAAAATCCATGGTGATCCTAGTCTACATTACACTATCAAGTATCTCAGCTAGTTGCAGCAAGCCAAAAGTCTTTGACATCACAGCTTTCACCTCTTAAACAAATCCAACAATTGCTAACATAGGTAACTATATCCTTTTCTACACGTGGCTACCAATACATGTCTCCAAGGTTATAGTACGTCTTATCCGCTCTCGGATGTACCAAGTACCTTGATGCATGAGCCTCATCCATTACTACCGTTCTCATCATTCCCTACTAACAGAACTCATATACGATCCATAAAGTACAAACTCTCGTCCTCCTTCTTTTCCATATGTCAATCTAACCCATGAAGCCTTTCTGCGAGTACGTTCTCTTGCTTGAACGCCTCACCTTGGGCTGCCAATATCATTCCTCTTACTCCATACTGAATGGTCATAGCCATTGCTCGAACACGTCTAGGTTTCACTCGTTCCTTCCTTCTTAACGCATCAATCACCACATTTGCCTTACCTGGATGGTAGCGAATTTCATACTCATACTTACTATACAATTTAATCCATAAAGTACAACCATCATCTGCTCTCTTTTCCATTTGTTGGTCCAGGTCACGCAACATTTCTGCTGGCACGTTCTCTACCTTGGACGTCTCACTTGGAGTAGCCAATATCTTGTCCTTAACACTTGACTGGATAGTCATGGACATTGCTCTTACTCGTCTTAGTTTCACTCTCCCTTTCTACTCAACACATCAACCACTACATTCGATTAATCAAAGCGTCACACAAATCATTCTTCAAAGTCTAGAAAGCCTCTTCTCGTTCTGCGCCCCACTCATACTTCTGATTCCTCTCAGTTAGGGAAGTAAGGGGTTTAACAATCTTAGAAAAGTTGCGATGAAACGTAGGTAAGTAACCTGCCAATCCTAAGAATAATCATATCTCGGATGGTGTCGTAGGTACTTCCCAATTCTTCACTGCCCCACTCTAGCAACCTTAGCATACAACTTCTCCTTCCTCAGTAATTCCAACTCTAACTTCAAATGAACTTCATGCTCCTCTTCTTAACAAACGACACTGGTGCTCCCCACGGAAAATGACCAGGTCGTATGAAACCTTCGTCTTGCAACTCTTGAAGTTGTTCAGACAATTCTTGCATTTCCGAGGGTGCTAGACGATATGGAGACTTCGCAACCGGCGTCGCTCCGGGAACTAAGTCTACGCGGAACTCAACTTGTCATTGCGGTGGTCATTGACAAGTCTTCCGGAAACACGTCAATAAAATCTCTTATGACGGAAATATCACTCAATTTCGATTCACCTACCTTAGTGTTCATTAAGGTTTTTACGACTCCTTGAGTACGTTCACCATGAACCCGAAGTATCTCATCACCTTCCAACGGTATCCTAACCACCTTCTCATGACATACTATCCCAAACTTCCTCTTGGACAACCGGTCCATTCCCACAAGCACATCAAAGCTTCCACGACTCAACGGTATCAACGAACTCCAAGGGTTACAACAATCGAATAGGATAACAAACGAATATCGAGTCAAAGGCTAGAATGCATATAGGGGACTCCACATATGCAAGTAGACGCGGATCAAATGACATAAGTATCCTTTGAAAGAAAGGATACGTATATGCACCGAGTGAAAACGCAACGAAAGAAAACCAACAAGCGTACCATGACAAATGAACACATAATAAAAATCAATACTAAAGACGGAAATTCTTATACCAATTATCGACTTTACTCGAAAGACCAAATTAAATAATGTTTTTTTTATAAAAATCGATTTAAATTAAGAAAGTCACTTTAAGTATAAAAATCATTTTAAATAATAATTAAAATTGTCTTAAATGTAATCTTTGAAAAATTTATTCTGGTTGTCATAAAAATCTAGAGATGGTTATCTAATGGTGTATCGTACTTTATCACTATGAATCACTTTAAACCAGCTTTTTATAATAAAATAAAATTTATTTAACCACTCAACAATTTTCATATCCTATTTGTATATACCATTTAAACATATACTATTTACAAAGAGCATTTTAAACAAAGTTTTTCTCAAACACTAACACAATACTTCAAAAGGACTTTTATAGTTAGACATCAATTATGAAATATGTTACTCAAACAAGAGACACCATAATACCAAAAGGGATCAAAGGATCGAGTAAAACCCCGACAGACACTAACAACAATCATATTGTTTGAAAACAAAAGAAAATACCAAGAACCATATACTCAAAATAAAATCAAACGAACTCGTACAAGAAAACTCATGCAAGATGATACGCACCCAAAAGAAAACATAAGGTCTTATCCAAAATAACGATCAACAGAGCAAACTTAAAAGCATCAATACTAACACTTCGCCAACGGGTTACGAAAACCAAGGGATATACAACCAAGGGAGTAATGATTCACACTAATATGTTAGAAACATTTAGTGCTTAAAAGAAACGTTTGATACTCATACGAGTAATCAATGCAACGAAAAAGCTAACGAAACGTGCCTATAATCGAAAGAGGAGATTCCGAACAACCAATATACATCGAGACGTCGAATAGGAAAAATCAGGTATCCTTACTAACAAAGTACGATGAAGGGATGCTAAGCTTAGACTTAGGAAATCCGAACAAACAACCGAGCAAACGAGTAACTTTTATAAAATCAATACTAGGTATCCGCAATTACTAGATAGAAGAGAAACTTACTATCTCTATAATTCAACTTAACATATCCTCCAATTAGGGTAAGAAATAATTCTTATCTATACCACCATCCATATCATAAATACAAATATCAAAAAAAAAAAAATATTGGCACTCCATTTTACAACCAAACACAATAAATGCAATCATGGTCACAAGTCTACGTGTTGTGACGCTTATAATTATTGTTGGCCACCATAATTAAAGCGCCTCCTTTCACACTAGTACTTACTTCAAGATTACCCATATCAATCAAAATTCACCATATAAAGACATATACCACATTGCACCATCATAAACCACCTCAAACTTAACATCATAAAAGATCTCTACTACTTAATTATATCAAATGAAAATCAAACGACATAAAGGAACGAGAGGTCTCGACGACACTTCCAAAATACAAAATATCTAACTGCGCGAGCCGCGAGCTGCGAGCGCGAGCGACGCACCACATGACGAGGTAAAAGACGGGATAAACTTATGCTGGGCCTCGCTTGGGTTTGACTTTGCCTCCGCAAGAATCACCCGACTCCGCGAGTCCAGCCCTATTACGCGAATTCGACAAACGATCATACCTATCGAAACACCTTTATTCCATAAGAGGCACCTTCTCAAATGGCTCCTCTTTTGGATCACTATAGCGCTTAAGTCTAATTGGGAAAATGGTCCCCCAACGAAACTTCTTACGGATAAGGGGAAACATAGCTATAAATAGTAAGGAAGTAATATAAACCATATTAGACAAAATAGCTAAATAAAAGTTAGACAAAATAAGATAATAAAAGCTATATAATTAGGGGAAAGTATAATAGTTATAATACTAAACACTTAGACCCTAAAATGCATCTACATAAAGGACCCCTAGGTTATAGTCTAGGCTCAACCACCTACTTCTTTATAACCAAAGGCTCTGATACCAATCTGTCACACCCCGCCAAGGCGGAAACGCGAGGCGTAAACAAGAATGGATATCATCACAACACATGGTGTCTATATTGAGAATACTAAAATGAAAACTAAAGTAAAGCAAAGACACAAAGTGTCATAACAATACCCAAAACCTAATGGTGTCTTTATTAATAAGAAAGATGTCTTATCAATAAATGACATGTAAAACATAAACCTTATTCAAACAGAAAGCATAAATAAACTCTAAGCATCCTACAGTCTCTTCTAGCCACTTCGCTCTATCTTAGCACCATTAAGCACACCTAAAAATGATGCTTAAAACGTCAACATAAAGTTAAGCGAGAATCATAGGTTTACGACATACAACAAAATCCAAAATAAACTTTCAATTAGTTGCTGCAATTACCAAAACAATTCATGACAACAAGTAACAACAACGGGATGGAACGTGCCCACGATCCACAATCATATCAAAACAATGAGGTAGGCATACCTCGCCACTCCACTAATAGTCATAAAAAGGAATACAAATTCCAATTCTAGATTCTTGGTACCGAAGTCATAATATCACAAGGAGTTGATCACCTCCAAGGATCTTACCAGTAAAGTAGGCGAAGTCACATCTCATAACACTAGGTAGGAACGTTACCCCCGCTCCAAATCTCACAACATAACAACATCAACAAGACAAGACAAGCAAAACCAAGCCAAGACAATACACCAAACAAGGACAAGACAAGCATCATATCCATCCAAAATAATCATGAGAAAAAGAGGTTATGAAACTTACCTATGCATCGCTTTCCAAAAATTCCAACAAAAGTGTTCACAAAACAAACTAGCACAAATCTAGAAACAACCAACATAACACGTGGTTACACGCTAATAAGCAAAAGCTTAATGCACAGTAACAATCAATGATCAATTTCTAAGATGTTATAGTTACCCTCACGGGTCACCGCCGACGACCATTCCCAAACTTTAACACTTCATTACCAATTCCATAATAGTCAAAATTTGTTCAAACTGCAGATTTTAACCCGACTAACGTACTCAAAACCCTTACTTACTGAACCTCCATAAATTAAAACCAAAAATCCCTAAAACCTATGTTCATAATGAGTATTAATAACTACCACATGATTCCTAAAAGCCATTTACATGCACAATATGTAAGTAACTCCGTAAGAAAATCAAACTTCAAAAACAGTCCCAATTTCGGATAATGTTTGCACACAAAAAAGTTTGGACTTAAAAATCATACTTAGACTCCAAATCAGAAGCTCTCATTTGGGAGATTTCTAATAAACAAATATAACTAAACTCCTGTAGAAGGGCTAAGCTAAATTCGAATTTTAAGTGGGGGTTTTACACCTCGTAATCTGCCCTAAATCAGACCCGTATTTACTGCTTTGACAACTTTTCTTGCAACCAACGTTTGAATGACTTCCCTACCTTAAAAACTTTCGAGGCTGGATGTTCTGGAAACTAGACTCTCTAAGCTACGTTATAGACACCAGAAACTTGACACAATCTTTTACCATCATTAAGACAATGACCGAACAACACAGCTCTAATTCTGCTCTACAATCTAAATTCATTTTTATAGACGCGATCTAACCGCTAACGAATACACCCATATGAACAAATCTTAAGTAAAACCGGTAATCATTGGCAATAATGAAAAAACATCATTAATTTACAGATTTTATAAAACCCTAATTCCATCATAATAATTATTACATATTTTTAATTATAATTAACTTCAAAGGATTATAGTATATACCTTAAATCTTCAAATCTTGAACAAAAAATCACCTAGCTTGAAAAATTTTTTTTTTTCTTTTTTTTGGCTTCTTGATTCAGCCGATTAGTTGGTATGGGGAAGAATAAAAGCGTTTAGGACAATAAGGTTTATTAATAAAGATTAGAGTCCAAGTTTAATCAAATTTGTACCTTTTCCCCTAAAGCCCAAAACCGGCCGAAAAAGTATAAGTTGTGTGTATATATATATATATAATTATAATAAATATATATATATATATAAATATATAGTAATATATAATATATATATAATATATATAGAATGGGTATATATTAATTTATTTATTTATTAATTACATATTATTTGCAATAATCTAAGTTTTCTACAAAAAACCTAAGTTATTGTGCATACCTATTTGCGTAAACTAAATTGCGAACTTTTAAAAATAATTAACTTTTCATTTTTATTAAACCTAACATTCCAAAAATAGAAAATTCATTTCTTTCATATCCTTACTACTAGAACCTAATCTCATCATAATATTACTAACACATAAATACGTATACGTAGTAATACTTACACGATAAATCACTAAAACGCTTAAACCACAAAATCATTTCCTTGTCACCAAAAGTAAACGAAATGAACTCTACAAAATCCAATACAAATCCAATCCCAATGAGGCGATCACGCTCAATGGATTGATTACTAAATCTCGCATATCCCACGTAAACACATATAAACACATATTAGAACAAACAACACATAACCCATACATTGAAACAGATACATAAGTCAACACTAACGGTTTGACTAACCTGCTCAAGTCATGGTTGTCACAACGGCATCGGGATTAAAACCCGACGGCGTCGCGTCTCCAGCAATGTGAAGATTTGAATTTTTTCAAGTATTTTTGAAAAATAGAATGTGCAATATTTAAAATGTGTAATTCTTTTATAAACATGCATAAACTTATGATTACATCATTACTCTCGTCATATCTTTACTGCTTTCATAGAGTCAAAACCCTAAATTCTCGTTGTATATATATATTTATCCCGCTGATTTTATGCTTGGTGTAGTTGTCTTTGTCTTTGATTACATGTTGTATTTGATAAGAAGAAGCTTGAAAGTTCTTAGGAAGTTTCATTGGATGATTCTCGGAGGACGATTTAACTAGTTATCGCATGTTTCTTCTCCATTATTGAGCAAACCAGGAGAGTACTAGTTTCTTTTACTTGTTTTCTTTTCCCTTTATTCGTTCATACGGGTACTTTTATAGAACATTAATGTTCAACTTAAGTGTAAGGGGAAAATAAGCCTTAGAAACTATTCCTTCAATTGTCATTTGCTTGTTCCTTAAAATGATGGGTAATATATCAAAACATAGCATAAAAAGGTAATTTTGACCAATTTTTTTTTTATGACACATACCGACGAAAACCAAGTATTAATAGCGTCTCATGGATAAGAATGTGTATGACTAGCATAAAAACCCCTCAAAATTCTACCCCAAAAATGTGAGGTTCGCCTTTAGATCTATAGGAATTTGGGTATCTATTTTTGATACCCAAGATAATTTATACCTTTAGCTTTCTCGAGTTAAGGTTCGAATGCAGTCATATGTGTCTTGACCGTCGTTACGGATGTGTACATATGGTCTTTGTTGCCTTTTCTGGAGCATTGGTATTGGTATTAAATTATATGAGTGTACCGGTAGCATATTAAATTCTATAACTTGTTTTTGTGATGCATCCCGATACCGCATAATAAGTATTAGGATTTTCTAGATAAGAGACACTAGGATTAACGCATTTTTTAAACCTGTAACTGTTATTATGGTCACATCGACTATATAACTATCCCACACCCTTGCCATGCACTCATTTTTAGTGTAGGATACCTCTAGTATAACCCTCCGAGCCTATCCTTTTTCACAGTTCTCGTAATTTTCTGGTTAAGCCAGACTATTAATGAAGAGCATTGTTAAACCTTAAACCAATCGTTACACCCAAATCGCCTTAGCCTACCTTGTATCTACTCGCTTTTAGTACATTATTGTTTTAAACCAATTTAATTATTTGAGTACATGGTTGCTAAGTCCTTATCCTTGTAAATACTGTTTTGAGACGATTGAGATTCATGGTAGTATTCATCTTATAAAGAATTAGGGAAGAAGTAATTTATTACCCCCAATAAAGCTCAATAAGCTCCATGTTATTTTGATCCAACTCAATTTGGGTCATTAGTTAGATTGTAAATATCGAGTATGTAAAATTTCAAGTGTAGGGGTGTATCTATAAACCCATATGATGTATTATATGTTTAAGCAATGGCAAGGCAAAAGTGTACGAAAAAAAGTATATAAAAAAGAGTAAAAAAATGTACGGGCTGCTATTTGCTTATGTTTACGTTTATCATAGAGTCAAGAAAAGAAAAAAAAAGAGATTGGTATAAAGTTGTGTAGAGTTTGTATATTTTGTCCGAGTCTTTGGCTTAGCAACCAAACCAACGTGTATTCTTATAAATAATTAGCTAACTCTTCCACTCTAAATTCAACCAAAAGTCACTCCCTAAATGTATCACATCCATTTTTGTTTTGGTTAAATGATGTCTTACACCTACACCCCACAACCATTTGAAAAGACCTCTTTGACAATAATGAATAATATTTGCGCCTAGCGGTGGAGGTTTGATCCTTTACCAAGCCTATGGTAATTTATATGCTATGACAGGTAATGAGTGTTGATTTTCCGTTTCCCATAGTTGTTATAATTTATTATACACCCGAGTGAAAGAGAGAATCACAAACACTTATGTGAGGTGCTAGTATATACTTTTCGTGCTTTTAATTACGAGGTCTGGAAGGTTGTGTTGTAAAAATGATTTTAAAGAGTAGGTTAAATGACCCCAATACTGCTATTGTCTAGGTAGAAAAGCCTATTTGCTTGAGGACAAGCAAATCCCAAGTGTAGGGGTATTTGATGAGGTGTTATTTTATATACTATTTCGAGGTCATTTAACCCCTTAAATCATGCAAATATGCCCAAATTATGTGCTCGTTTGTTTTAAGGTTTTTAGCACTTGGATAGCTTTTGGAGGAAATACATATGACTTGGGCTCATTTGGAGAAGAAACGAACAGGATTACGGACCTACACCAAATCTCTTGAAGATTTATGCATACAGTGCGTGAAGACGGCGTTGCAGGCATAAAGTGTTGATCCCAAACCTAGATCGATTCCTTAGGTTGTCTAAGGTTAAATTACCTTGGATAAATCCAAAATAACTTGTTGTAGAAACTTTGTATGTATATTAAAGTGTATGCGGAATCTACACCTTAATACTCTAGAAGTATTATCAATGAAACAGTAATCTTGAACAAACAAAGATATAACCAAACGCTCCAATATTATTAGATCAATAATACGAGTACTCTTAACTTAGTACTGGGGTTTACAACCTTGAAGCTTACAAAACTCTTAATCTCTGGATCTGTGTATTTGTGGATGTGAGAGATGTGAACTACATACCCTAGGGCCTCTTTTTATACACCAAGGAGTCCTAATGGGCTTACAATACTTTCCTAAGTATTTAGTCAAACATATTGAATACTATGACTAAGTATTTAATATTTTCCTAAACATGTAGTCAAATGTATTAAATACTTTCTCATAAATCTTCTCAATCAGCATATAATCTTCTCAATCAGCATTAACTTCAGATGTAATCTTCTCAATCAGCATTAACTTTCCATGTAATCTTCACAATCAGCATATAAACTTCTCAATCAGCATTAACTTCAGATGTAATCTTCTCAATCAACATTAACTTTCCATGTAATCTTCACAATCAGCATTAACTTCAGATGTAATCTTCTCAATCAGCATTAACTTTCCATGTAATCTTCACAATCAGCATTAACTTCAGTCTTTCAGCAGTATTAAGTTAGTACTGGCAGTACTGACTTTGCTCTAGTAGTACTAAGTTTACACTAGCAGTACTAACTGATTAGTACTGGCAATATTAACTCAGTTAATACTGTTAGTTATAAACTGAGTACTAAATTATGCTTGACAGTACAAACTCTGTCTTGGCAGTATTAAGTATAAAGACTTTAATTCCCAACAATCCTCCCCTAAACTTGATATTCATCTTGTTAATCATCAAGTTTCTTCATTAAAGGCTTCTTGATCCCAACAATCCTCCCCTAAACTTGATATTCATCTTCTGAATCTTCAAGTTTCTGGATAAAAGCTTTATCTTGACTTGGAGGATGTAATCAAACACTTCTTTACTTCTTGTATTGTGACTTGTCATTTTGTTAAGTTAACTCTGCTCTTGCTCTCTTTTCATCATCAAATTGATCATGCAATTTCACAGCTGCTTTATAACCAAGTCTTTCTTGCTCTTGTTACCTTTTTGTCTTTAGGGCTATTTAACCTCACTAAATCTTCCAATTTTGTCTCTGAGTTACCCTGCACATAAGAAAATCAGACCTTCTTGAGAACCCAAGCCATTATAGACCTGGATCTTCCTCTTGCATCAACAAAATTGTTAGATATTAGAAAAAGACTCGGTCACCCCGTGTATTTTACTGTTTATTATAGCTCGTAGTTTAATAGTTAATAGTACGACTTTCGGTTTAGACCAAAAAACTGCCAAATATATGTTTGTTTTGACATTTGTATTGTGCAGGAAGTGGATATCATCAAAAAGACAGAAACACAAGCCAAAATGACTAAAATGAGCATGGAATGGAAAAGGACCTGTGCAAAAATCCAAGGCCATATGTACAAAAATGTAAAGTCAGAGTCAATACAGAAGATCTGCAGTCAAACCGGTAGCAGGAGAATATGTAAGAATACTTTGAATTGCTATCATTTACCCATCTGGATGGGCTGGGAAAGCCAATAGTATATTTATGAACTGTCAAGATCCACCAAAATGGGCCTCAATCAATTAACAACATCTTTACCCATCTGATGGGCCGGGAAAGCCCAATAGTATATTTATGAAGACTGTGAAGACCAAATGGGCCCTCAATCAATTACAACAGCCCATTTGTGTGCAATTGACAAAGACTGTGAAGACTTTGAAGGCCCGATCCTAGCCCTTGAACAGCCAATCTCAGCCATTGTACACACAAAGCCCAATAACCAAACCTATACCTTATATAGCCCAAACCAAGCCCAATGGGCCCAACACAAAACCCTAGCCCAAAACACCTTTTTTTACAAAACTTTAGGGGCCAAAAATGCCAAGTTTTAAAAGTGTTTTATAAAGAGAAAAATAGAGAAATAAAACACAAGGGCTGAAATTGCAATTTACCCTAACTCTTTGTTTTCTTTTAGTTATAAAACAACAGGGACCACTTTTGTAATTATCCAAATCCCCTTTATCTCTTTTAGTTATAAAAAACGGAGGGACCAAAACTGTTATTCTCCAAACCTTGTTATAACTAAAAAAGGGCTGAAAATAAATTGAAAGAGAGAAAGAGATGGAGGACTAATTGTGCCTCTTCCCCAACCTTTACGTTTAAACCTGTAACCACTTGCCCTGTACACCCCCGTACCCGCCAAAACCCAAAACAGCCTTTCCCACGTTTTTCTTGCAATACCACTCTCCCAACCACTCTCCCAGCTCACCCCTCACCTTTCCCCACACTCACAGCTCCCTATACCCCTTCCCACTTGCAAAACACTCAACCCCGAAAACCCCATGAATGGTGAGATGAAGAGAAGACCAAATGGAGGGCTAGGATTAAGTGTGAGGCCTTCTACACTCACAGCTAGCACATCCCAACAAAAAGAGAAGGCTTTGAGCCTCTATAAAAGAAGAGAGACCAAGCCGAGACTCAACACACCATTTTTATGTTTTTTTTGCTTAACTTTAAATTTCAAGTCTGTCTTTTAATTATTTGAGTATAACTCAGTTGTTTTTTAAGCTAAAATTGTAATACTTCTCAGTTTAATAAAAGTTAAGTGTTTGTTGGAATTTCCATTGTTGAAATCTGAAATATAAATTAAGCTGTTTTATTTCTGTTTAAATTGCTTAAACATATGTTAAAAGTTGTTAGACCTACCTTGTAATCACTTATCTCAGCCTTCCTTTCACTAAAATTAGTTAAAAAACGTTTTTCATATATTTAAGGGGGTGTTTGGTTTTGTCTCAAAATGGGTCATATTGGGGTATTCATGGGTCAAGTGCACTCAGCCAATTTTGGCTGAGTGTGTAGGGGTAATCAAGCCATTTAAAACACAATTCTTAGTTTAGAAATAAGTTTTTATGTTCCTTAAGTTTTTCTGTCAATTTTCAATAAGCAAAAATTGAGCTTAAAGGCTCAAGCTGCTTAAGCAGCTTAAGCACCTATTTGTGTGCTCTTTGTGTTGTTTCTAGCCAAAAACCCAAGCCCATGTTCTGTCCCTTTTGGTTTGACCAAGTTTAAGTCAATGTTGGCTTTGCAAATTTTTTAAGAACAGCCAATTTCAAGCCCAATAATCAGCATGCTTAAGTAGTCCTTATTAGCTCATATTTTGAATATAAGCTCTCTTACCACCCTTTTAAATCTGTCTAGGTTTTATTTTGGGTGAAAAGCCCTCATGAGCTTATTCTCATAAGCTAAAAAAGGCCCCTAAGGGCTGTTTGTACCTCCCCTGGTGCTGAGCACCAGGTTTAAGCCCATCTCTTCTAGCTTATTTTATATTAGGCCTCATGTTTTTATTGCTTATTTACATAGTTTATAGGTAGGCTTATTAGGTTTAGCAGCTTAAATTCCTAGGTTAGCTTATTAAGGTAGCTTATTCTAAGCTCAAAAGTCCACTTTTTCTGTTTTCCTTTAAAACTGTTAGACTTAGCTTATTTTCTCCCAGCTTATTTTAGGGCTTATTAGGAAGCCATAGCTTAATTTTAGGACTCCCTTCTCTCTATTTTTATCTTTTTCCCATAAGAGTAGCTTATTTTATTAGCTTTAAATCCAAAAAGAAAAGAAAAATAGCCATAACCATTAAGCCACTGTTCAGGTCCAAAAAAGCTAAGTTTCTAGCTATTTAGTTCAATTCATCTATTGGCTTATAGTAAAAATGTTCCCCATAAGCCTCTCCATTAACTTGTTTTTATAAGTTATGGCCAATAAGCTAGTGTGGACCCACCTTGTAATCTTGGTCCAACTTCAGGGACGCAACTTGTGTAATTTTCCTCTTTCATTACAAGTGTTAGTCCTGTGGTTAGTTAGCCTGTTACCCCAATTAGTCCTGTTCCTTGCACTGTTAGTCCCAACAGTTAGCCTTAGTTAGTTTTAGGTTTATTAATTAATTAAATTAGGTTTAAATTTAATAAGTTTAATTACTTTTTATTAAATCAGTAACTTTTAGGCATTTTTATATTTTTAGAATTGTTAACTTTTTCTTTATTTAATTTGATTTTTTCAGAATTTTTATAACTTTTATTTTTTGTCTTTTTCTATTTTCTTAGATTTAATTAGTTATAAATCTTTAAAAATTCATAAAAAATCCAAAAATTAATAAAAAAATATTTTTCTTTTTTACAAAATTTTCTTTTGTCATTTAGTGTCTAGGAAAAATATAACATTTAGTATAGGCTTAATTTTTCTTAAATTTCAGTTTTAGACCCGTTTTTACCGGTGCGTTTTACCGTTTCTTTTCGTTTTACATTCAAACGACCTCCGTTTTAGTTCTAGTTTCCTTTATTTTTCAAGTTAAGTTAATTAGAATTTAATTTCGATTTTTAATTTAATTTAGCATTTATTTTCTTAATCTTTAGTATTTAGGGTTCCCGATACCTTATTCTGTTCCCCGTATTTAATTTAGATTTAATTTTAGGATTTCCTTATAACTAATTTTGCTTCCCGTAGTTTTTTTAAAGATCCCCATTTCCTTTGCTTGTTTTCCCGTAGATTAAATTAAGTTTTATTTTTAGTTATAATTATATCAGTGTTCATATCATATATTCTCCATCATTCAAATTCTCATCAAACCAGGATAAATTTCAATTGCAGCCTCGTTGGGACATACGACCCGGGAATATCTCTTCCGGAATCTTTTTTATCTTGTCTTATTATTAATATATCATATTAAAAAACACAAAAATATTTTTCTTTTCTTTTTATTAGTACATATCATATAAAAAAAAAAAAAATAAAAAAAAAAAATAAAAAAAAAAAAAATTATTAAAAAACCAAAAAATCAAAAAAATAAAAAAAATTGTCCATAAAAATTAAAAATCACTAATTGGTAAAAATACCAAAATATAATATTCTCTACTGAGGTATTATCACAATAAGTTCCGGTGAACTATTGAGTTCCCAACTCGAACAAAAGATTTAAAACTTGCCTTCTGTGTCACTTACGATATACGGCTCACCTCATTCTGATTAACAAACTATAAAGTGGGTATAAGGAGGGTTGTTCCTAGGAACTACGACCCGAAAGGAGAAATAAGCTTCGCGCTATTCCTACTCCTCCGCTCACCTGTGCGTTTTTCATTCTGAGAGCTACGTGATGTAAGATTGATTATCAGTTTAAGTTGTCCATCTGATTTTGTCCAATGTGAATATGTTGTTAATAAATTCGAAAAAACCATAATAATCTTCTTTTTCTTCGTATCAGTTAATTCTTTCCTTATCCCCTATCTATTTAATCTTATGACATCAATTCGTTTGTCGCTTAAAGCGATTAAAGCATGGTCGGCTTGTGGGAATTGAACACTTCAGCCTAATTGTTTGTTCAAAGAGAAACTCAAAAACAAGGTTTCTTGTTCAATGCCGAATACCTTCAACAAACACATTAGATTGAAGAATTTGTGCGATTGTGGAGACCTGTTGCATGGTCTTAATTGTTAGCATGGACCTGACAGAAAATATTGGAGAAAGCTTTTCAAAAGTTTCAAATCATCTTCCAAGTATCCAATGACAATCCAACGTTTGTAAATGCTCTCGAGGCCATTCTTGGCAAACAAGACCCCCCTAGTGTCAATTCTCTCAAAAATCTCCATAATCGACCAAAGTGGTTGTTGCGAGATGTGTGATTCGTTTGATGGCATTCTTTGGTCAACAATGCACTTGTAAGTTTGTGGGAGAGGTGCTCATATTGGTTATAACTGTCCACCAAAAACTCCGATTATCTCTAATCCGGAACCAACTAAACAAACTGTTGATAAGATCCCACAAGCTCAAAAAAGTGTGCAAATACCAAAAATTTTTGGTCAATGCCAAAAATGTGGTTGCAATGAATATGATGGAGTTTGTTTTTATTGTAAGATTCGGAGTGAAACACCAAATGTTTTAACTCCGTTCACTCATCTATGAACACTCCGAATTAAATTTTTTTCAAAACCCAGTCACAACCCCGACTCATTCTTATGAGAATTTTGGAAACAATGTTCATTATGGTTACGATTGTTCACCCCAAGTTCCGTTTATCCAATCAGAACTGTGTTACAATCAAGACTTTAATTTCTCACAAAATCCTCAAAGTCTTCAACAACAAATCCTTTGTTGTAACTATTGTGGAGGTCCTCATGAGACTTTTCAGTGTCAACCAATGAATGAAGACTATTATCATGAGCAAAATCCTTGCGATGATTCTAATTCTTTCGGTTTTTGACCAATTTAAACCTCCTGCCAGTATACGTCTATCATCAGGATCTTAAATCTCAAAATGGTTTTTTCAATTCTCAATATGAGCATCAAATCAGAATGAGCATTAATACTCAAATGCCAGCCTTGCATTGATTTGATTGCCAAGCTATAAAAGAAAGAAGATGAGAAGCGAATTGCAGAAGAGCAAGCGGCTAAAGAGCGTATTGGAAGATTCCCATTTGTGATGATGATGATGACGTGGGATTATACCATGCAATCACACATTTATCAACCGACGGAGCCGTATACTCTCTAATTATGGAGATATGAGCATCTTGACACTATTTCGGCAACGAATCAGACGAATTCATAAAGCCTAGTGTTGAAATCCTTGTCATCCAAGTGAGTCCAAGGTGTTCCAAAGGGTGTGATGTGCCTTTTCATGACAATTCTCCGCCTCTGACATTTCAAAAAGATCAATCTGTGGATTTCTCTGATTCTAACGTTGATTCTACTTCGGACTGATGAAGATTTTCCTTCTCTAGTAACGTTTGTGAGTATTGTTGAGGTAATCACCTCCCAATTACTGAGCCCGTTAGCTCAAAGGTGATGGAGATTGTTATTCCGAAGTTGAAGGATAAGAGGTCCTGCTCACACTCCCTTCTTTTGATCAAAGACGATACCCTTGTGAAAAATTGTTGATGTCAATCGTCTGTTGCTAAAATTCGCAAGCATTAAAAGATAATCCCGTTCACATCTTCGTTGTTGTGACCACAGTATACCTCCACAATTTCACTAACCTTTTTCTTGGAGGAGAATACATACCTGCGGTCTCTCTCCTTCTTTCGACCGAATCGGAATTTCTGCCCCTTTAATCCTCTCGGCTCCCCTGAGCCCTTTGTCAGTGGCAGTCCCATACTACTTCAGTTGAGTTATCTCTTCAGATAAATAAAGCTTTCTACATTGATAACGATCATTTTAAAGAGAAGAGTAGTGGCAGTACCACTACTCATGTTGATTTTTCTCAATATGATTCGTTTATCTTTGATCTTTCGAATGATCAGTTTCCTCCTGCCGATAGGAGTGATGATTTTTATCATGAGGAGTTCGCCGAGAATCGCTCAATTCATATCTCAACAGAGTTGATTGTTTTCTTTAAGATGAGCCGTGCTGGGGTAGTTTCACAATGATGTGGTGGGAAATATTTTTCCAAACAAGAGAAACCAAAGAGTTCATGTGCTTTCATGTTTTGCCCACCCTTGAGTTAGATTTCATACTTCTAGTGAATCCATTTTAGGTTATTGTTGTATGGATCTTTCTCCCATTTCTTTTCATTCCGTGTATTCCTCCTTATCTCTCTCTCTGAGGGGATGAAGACACTAAATTTGATCCCGGAATTTCAAACTGTATCAATTTTCTAAGCGGATGTATCTCAAAAAAGAGTGGAAACTATCTCGCATCTCTTCCCCTCCTCACCTCCTCTTGTAGTCACTTGAATGAAAGTCCGTGATAATTATTAATTTCCATTGTTTCCTCAAGGATCAATAAATCCTTGTGATTGGTCCTCAATCTGACCTAAAACAGCTTTCTTTGAGTCAAACCCCAATTTATCTATATATCTAATTATAATTATAAAATAATTTTTCATACCTAAATTTTTATTTTAGAAATCTCTCATTAAATAACCTAACCCGTGTTACAATTATATTTTCATGTCCAGTCTTTCCCTTATATTTACTACAACATTTCCTGTCAAACATCAATATATTCACATCTTCTCTTCAAATTTGTCCTCGTCTATCCAAAACCTATCTTAACCCCGCTTCTCTCCCCTCAAAATTCACAAACCCCTAAAAAAAGTCAATTGATCCTACCCACTCGCCTACTACCAACCACCACCTCTGAGTGTACTATATATCTCTAACAATAATCTTTGTTTAATCAACTATATAAATAATTCTCCGCAATAAAAACCATACAACCACCCCACCCCCCCCCCCCCCCCCCCCCCCACCCCCCCCCCCCCCCCCCCCCCCCTTTTTACCACCAAAATACCCAAAAAAATTCAAAAAATTTAAAAATTACCAAAATCTTTCACACTTAATTTGTTTTGTCGCATTTTATCATTTCTTTTTTGTCTACTAATCATAATTATTATATATCTTCTTTATGATCCTATCAATAACCAAATTCCCCCTCTTACTGACAATAATATCTTCCTGCACCCCCATTTTTCAACCATATAATAACTATACAATCACTAATTTAAATAAAACGCAAACTATACACTCAATAACCACAAACGCATTCAACAAAACCCTATACGAATACCCTTATATTTATCTCTCCCAGTCGCCAATTTAACTAACACCCTATATACGTACAAATTTAAATACAACAAATCACACGCCATACCCTCCCAGCTCAAGCCTTCCAACATTAGCAACCAATCGAATCCCCCACCAAACCCGACTCACACCTTCTCTATATATACACCCTCACACCTTCCATGTACGCCCACGCAGAACGTCTCAACTGGAGCTAAGCCCTAACAACCACTCCGCTCCTGCTCCGTCCCCGTCCGAAAACCACACCCTCCCCCTCACCCTCCCAGCCCCCACAACCGCCTCGCCTCTCCCCCGCGCGGCGCTCATCAAACTACACACTCCGATCTTTGACTTCTAGGCTTCTGCGCCATGCTCCCCGCCTCCCGCCTCGCCCCCTCCTCTCCTCCACTTCGCCCTTAGTAAAGGGCCCTCCAAGCGTCGCTCGCGCGGCTCAACATACAACCGAAGAACCAATCCTTAGCCACTCTTCCACGCCCGAACACTCGCGTCGCCTGCACTCGTGCACTTTCTCCCCAATACGCCTCCCTACTCTTAGGCGCGCTCGGGTAATCAAACCTCACAGAACCACTCAGGTCGTGGTTGTGATATCCTGCTTCGTTACCCACCGAGGTAGGGGTTCACCTCAGCAACGCATTCCTAAGCTTTAAAGAACTTCTGATTATGGATAGTTAAAATGTTGCAAAAAGTTCTACAGTTTAAATCTCGAAATCAAGTACGAAGTTTAATTAAGATGTTGACTTTGTGTCATGATTCATTTTGAATTATGACTATGAAAATATGCTTGGTCTATGGTTAAATTATAATGAGTACACGCATTCAATTCGTATATCATGTTGGGAGTTGAAAATTTCACAAGTCATAAGTATGAGGGTTACATATAAACTTATATCGGACAATGACTCTTGTTTAATTGGCTTTAGCTGGAACTTGTGAAAAATCGAGGACGATGAATTTATCGTAAGGGACATCCGTAGTTAATCTACGGTACGCTTTTTCATTCTTGATCCCAGTATAATATTATAAAGAAAGTCAAACTTGTTAAAAAATGAGGAAAATCCAAATTATTAGTGAGTTAGATGTAAATTCAGAAATGGTGAAAACGGGGCTTACATGTTAACTTCAATAACATTGACGTGTGGACACACAAACCTTAGTTTGGGGGGATTTGATAAGTGCTGTAATTACAATATCTTTTACTCTAAAACCGAGCTTAATGATCAAAAACAGACAAAAATGCAAATATATGTTGTTTTGCATCTTGTATTGTGCAGGAATTGGATATCAACAAACAAGAAGAAAACCAAGCCAAATGACAAAAACTGTGCATGGAATGGAAATAGGACTGTGCAAATCAGGACAAAGTCCAATAAAATGACAAAGTCAAAGTCAATACTGAAAGAATCCAGCAGTCAAACCGGAGCGGAAAACTGAAGAATACTATTGGATGCAATCTTAACCCATCTGATGGGCCGGGAAAGCCCAATAGTATAACTATGAAGACTGTGAAGACCAAATGGGCCCTCAATCAATTACAACAGCCCATTTGTGTGCATTTGACAAAGACTATGAAGACTTTGAAGGCCCAATCCTAGCCCAGTTACTCCTATCTCAGGCAATTGTTACCACAAAAAAACACTTATAAACCTTATAGCCTGAAAAGCCCAATAACCAAACCAAACCTTATTGGGCCCAAACCCAAAACAGTTTCCAATACAAGCCCAAGCCCAAACAAAAGCCCAAACTCCATTTTTATAAACTATCTGTTATAAATTTTTTTTATTCATATAATATATTACCCTTTTTCCCTCGTTATAAAACAATAAACAAAACGGGCAACCCCCCGCCCCCCCCCCCCCCCCCCCCCCCCCCCCCCCCCCCCCCCCGTAAGGGCTAAATTGCAAGTTTGAAAGTTGTTTTATAAAGAAAACTAGGAAAATAAAAAATAAGGGCCTAGCTTCTTGCAAATTGCTTAAACCTTTCTTTTCTTTTAGTAATAACAGCAGGGACTGAAATTGCTAATTACCTAAAACCCTACCTTTTATTCTTTAGTTATAAAAACGACAAGGGCTAATTGTGTCACTTTCCAAACTTATTTTATAACTAAAATTTCGGCTAAACCAAATGGAAAATAAGTTTGAAAAATAAATTTGCAAATGAGCAATAATAATAGTAATTATGGTTTATTATTTAAATACGTTTCAAAAATTTATTGGCTACGCGGTAATTGTTTTTATGTGACCGAAAAAGGTCAACAGTCAAAAAGTCAAGTCAAAATCATAAAGTCAAAGGGTAAAATAGTAATTTAAAATTCCGAAAATTTCGGGTTGTGACAGCATCATCTTTTCTTTTAACCCTTTTGTATTTCCTTTTTATAAATAAAAAGTCGTAGCTTTATATTAGCTTATTAGGGCTTATCGTTTCAGCTTATTTTCATTTATCATTTTTATAAAATCCGGCACTACTTCTTACACTTTTAGTAATTTTTCCAAATTTTTAGAAATAGATTTAGTCTTTTTAATCATTTTTCTTAATTAAAAACATTAAAAATTTTTCTTACTTAAAAAAAACAATTTTAAAAAATTCCATAAAAAATAGAAAAAATGTATCAAAAAAACAATTTCTTTTTTTTTATAAAATTTTTTCCTTTTCATAAAAATAGAAAAATTATCAAAAAAAATTTCTTTTTTTATAAAATTTTCTTTTATTATATTCTAGGCTTAGGTTTGAAATTTACTTTCGTATGGTTAATATTTTTAAAGTCATTTTTTTAATGAACGGGATTACGTTCCCGTTCTTGTTTTCTTCATTTTTACGTTCTAAACACCCTCGTTTTAGAATTTCCTAAGCTATTACTTATTATCTAGTTAATTAGGATTAGAAAAAGTTTAGAAAATCATTTAGGATTTAATTTTAGTGTACTTGCTTATTTGTCGCGTTTTATTAAATTCTCGTTAATGTTTTTTCGTAGTTAGTTTTAATTTTGCCTTTATTTGCTCACTATTAGAATTTTAGAAAACAATCAACTTCGAACCAATTCAAGTCATTGTCCAAATAACAAACGGGGTCTCAATTTCATAAGTCTTTGGGAAAACGACCCGGTAATCACTTACCGGTAAATATACGTATATATATTATCGTGTGATTTTTCTTACTACCTTTGTCCTCAAGGGTAGTTTAGGAATTTCATATCTTCTATATTATTATACGTATTATAAACTATACATCAAAGTGCCATTTAAACATTGAGATAACATTTTAAATTAAACAAAAGCTATTAGGTGGTGGTGTAACTATATAACCTGTGATGTTGTATTTATATTAAATGCATTAAACTCATACGACCTATAATTAATTAGGTTGCATTCAGATTCCGCGAGACCCTTCACTTATTTGATTTAGATAATCAATCATTCATTTGAGGTGAGTTTATAGCCCATCTTTCACTTGTTTTACACTTACTTTATAAATCTCGGGGGAGATACATGCTCGTTACAACTTGTTTACATATTCATTTACAATCTATTTTACATGCTCTGTAACACCCCCAAAATGGGTCGCAGCGGAATATGATATTCCGGGGGTATTACTTCATAGATCAATAGCACAAGATATGAGAACGACCTCTAAAAGAGTCGTTTGAAAACTGGTACATTGGATTTCATAAATGGTTTGTTACAAAAGCCCATAGGCTTAAATTGTTCAACTTGAAAAGTAAAGATTTCACAACATAACAATATCCCAAAATGTAATGCACGCAAATCTTTGTAGTGATATGACTTCAAAAGACGACCATCCAATGTACCCATGACTTGCACCTTATTGACCTGAGAAAACATGTTTAAACTGTCAACAATAATGTTGGTGAATTTTATAGGTTTATAAATTAAATGAAGCGGATGGCAAGATTTCCCTGTAATAAAGTAACGGATACAATATCACAAAAATGTATTACGATATGCGCTAAGCTCATGACACCGAAGCTAAACAATGTATGTATATCAAATACATATAAATGATGAAGCCCAATGTAGATGTTCAACCCGTATCATCTATGAGTCCGAAATGGTATACGTTCGTCGTTCCCGGCCAACCGGTAAACTAGCAAGCGCTACTTGCCCGAACGAGGATGTTAATTAACAAATAGATCTATTCATAACATTAGCGCTCATATAATGCAATTAACAATTACATCTATGCAATTAACAGTTCATGATGATGGGCATAGTGGGTTATAGCTACTTAGGCAAACTCGTAATATTTGAATTTAAATGTACTTGCATCCATTTTGTAAAACAACATGATCTCATCCCCGAGATTTGATAAATGATTGAAAAGTGTAAGAAGGGGGACTATAAACTCACCTTAATGATAAAATGAGGTAGCAACGAATATGAAGCGAGCAAGGTAAATGGTGCACGCGAAAACAATGCAAACTATGTCCGCTACCTAAACAGATAATACGCATATTACTAATCATGTAATACTACAATGTATGCAATCTTTTTCTTAGTATTGTGCTTGAGTTGCGAAAATATTACTTGTTTAAAATGTGGTTATCCATGAAAATTGGCCAAACGTATCAGGTCATAATTTCTTACCCTTAAACATGTATATTACAATAGCGGACATTTTAAAAACTAGGTCGTAAGTACTCCTCTAGTTAATTCAGTCGAAACTTGGCTTGGTCTCTAAGCGTGGCAAACAAATGGACAAAGTCGTGACAAAACGAATCTAAAAGTATTAATACTTAAGTTTTTATTTATAAAGTTTTGGAACAAACATAGAGTTTTACAATCAATTTTTGGATTTGTTACATAATGAATTTACAAACCAAAAGTGGATTTGAAAACTAGGCCAGGTCGTCTATAACTTTTGTCATTTAAGTTTTGTCCAACAACGTCGTTTAAAGGGTCAAAAACGTGTCTAATCATGGGGGTGTCGCGACTGGGTTTAAGCAGAAAACAATATTTTGGCCAAGTGTTTTATAAGTGATTTTTGACAGATTTTGGTCGTAGATTGTGAACACGTCACTCAGTATTATGACAAGGCAAAAACATATTTGAAAACTAGGCCAGCTCTACTACCATTTGCCCTTTATGAGTTTAAGTCTTGCTGTGGCTAAAATAGTTAAAAACGAGGCCAAAGGTGAGGGTGTCGCGACCTGAATTGCCAACAGTTTTAACTGTTGGAACAACACTAACTTACGACTCAGTTTGCGAGTTCGTTACTCAATATCATGACAAACTAAAAATACCTATGTAAACTAGGCTAGGTCTACTACAATTCACCTTTTATAAGTTTAGTGGGCCGAGGTCGTTATCGTGGTAAAAAACGAGGCCAAAGTAGGGGTGTGCGGCCTATTCTGCCAACAGTCAACTGTTGGTACGCATGACAACAGTACTAACTTTAGGCTCAATTTGCACGCTCGTTACTTGACCATTTTCGATGATTCCACTTGCTAAATGAAGCTCATTAGGTAGACTATAAAACGCCCCTATGTGCTGACCTTATCTCCAAGTTTAAGTGGGTCGAAGCAAGGCCTAAAGTCAACCCGACAGGACAGTTTTTATACATAAAATAATGAATTTTGAAAGTCCGTTTCCCGCTTCGTTATAAGGTGTTAGGGGTTCAAATTTCGCGTGAACACTACTCCTATACTATGTTAACGAGTGATAAATTCAGGTTGTTTCTTTGGTCAAGTTTGTATAAGGCGTTTTCAATAACACTTGTATACATAGTAAACAAGTACATCTTATTGTATATGGTTTTAATTCATGCTTTTCTATTTAGGTTTTTCTCAAGCACAAGTAATCTAAGCAACAAGAATGCATTTAAATGAATGACATAAATCATGAACATAGAACTCACAATGCACGGTTGTGTAAAAGTTTTAAACCAAACGAAAACCCTACTTTCTAACTTCAATATCCTACGACACAACTCACTTCCCAATTCCTAGGCTTAACCCCAATTTATACCCACTCCTTGCCTTACACTTGAACACTAAAATCTCACTTTTTGCTTGCTTGCTTGTCGACTAAAAGAGAGAACCAGAAGGGACGAATTTAGATTAGGGTTTTTAGGGTTTTTGTTATTCTATGTCTGATGAAGGCACAAGGGTGCGGGTTGTTATGTTTGCTGGGAACAACAAGGCCTTGTGAGGAATAAAACTTGCAGAGTTTGGAAGTGATTTTGTTTGTGAAAACAAGAATGATGGGTGCCATATTTATACACTCATGTGAGGAGGGTTTACTAGTCAAATATGGGCATCACATGTTTATGTAAATGAATTTGTAGTAAGGCATCTTGTTACAGGGAATTAAAGGTGAAAACTGTTTATAGATTGAAGAGATTATAGGACGTTGGAAATGTTTATATTCGTTGGAGTATGGAGTAGTGGAGAGGAAGGTTTTAACCGGTGGTTTAAGGAGAGAAAATAGGACTTTGAAATATTTTATGTGTATCTTCTTTATTTGAAAGCATGTGCAGATTTAGGGAGGGTATTTTCGGCCCATTGATAGTTTATAAGTGTGTACAAGTTTTACCTTAAGGGTACTAGTGTTTTAGTTTTCTATAGTTCATGACATTTCACTTTGGCATGATTTTTGGATTAGTTCTCCTTTGATCGAGATTTTAATGATTATGAATGTATGGTGTATATTATTCGAGTGAACAATAGGAGAGGAAAGGCAAGAATCTTGGTCCAAGCATGGAGTCGTGTGAGGCCTTAATGAATTTAGTTGACATTTTAAGCTAAACGTTGAACCTTTAGTCTACGCGGTTTAAATGAAAAAATACATGAAATAAGCTTAAAATGAATTCATAAAATAGCCGAAGTTGTTAACACGACATGAAAATGTGGAAATGTTACAGACTTTACATCATATAAACATATATTTCCGCACTTAACAGTTCTCCAATAAGTGTTTTACATTATTAGCCACAATCATAATCCTTTAGTCTGTGGCAAAATAACATATACCACATCTCATAATCATTCAATGTCTAAGCATCTTTATTCTAATTGCTGCAAGCACTAAACTACCCTATAACTAAGGCATTTCCTTTCCGCACTACCTTACACTTACGACAAACGCATCTATGAGTGGTCTAAGTTTAGGCAACCTATCATGGAAACCTACTTCACTTAGACCGAAGCTCTGATACCAAGTTGAAACGCCCCTTTCCCGACTCTAGATTTGACCAAAAAATAAAAACTTTGCTCAACGCATGCACAGGAAATGACCTTCTGTAATTCTTTTATAAACTGGCCAAAATAAATTACCATTCATCCATTGGAAGTATTTTTAAAAAAAATTAGACTCAAATACCTTTAAAACGGCGGGTGGCGCGACTTCTAACTCTTTACGGTTGATTTTATACAAAATTCCCAACATGACCCATTTTATCAACATATTAATATCCAAAGTCAATTTAACGACTTGAAGTCAAATTTAACGACTTGTAGGATTTATAACTTATACATTGATTGTAATGATACATCAGATTAGCAATATAGAGGATAAAACACTTGATCCTTACTTTATAGCATGTATCCACCTCACGGGTTTATGAAATAATTAAAGAGATTAAAAGTGAGCACAAACGTCACAAAGTTCTTTGAAAAGTAATCACATTGTTATAAGATAAAAGAGTATGTAAAAGAGTTTGTAACGAGCATGTATCCCCCTCGCGGGTTTATAAAACATGTAAATAAGTAAAGGCGAGGTTATGAATCTCACCTGATAGGTAGATGTATTTCATTATTCTGTAAATGAAAGCTAGCTGGCGACCTTATCACAATCTAACCGGGGAAGTTTGATATAGTAAAATGCTAGTAACAGCCACGTCACGCAAACCTAGTAAATATGTTTAGGTCATAGGAAGATTTGTACTCTAGAATTTTAGTTTTAAGAGTTTATGAGTTTTGATTGAAGAAGTTGGAATTACTGTATCACCATCAGGGCCATCAGAATTTAAAGTCATTTCAGTAAACTTTTTTGAGGAGTCTAGGGTACTTTAAATCGTAAATCCAGACAACATCAGTCAGAATGTAATACAAGATGAAACACGCCTTAATATGAAGCTCCCCAGTATTGTGATTACGATATAAACCGTTTAAAAGTTTAATTAATAATCTGGAAATGTTAAGCATGAGAAGCATTAATTAAAGTTATGTCTTGTAAGGTTTTAAACATGATTTTATACTTTTTCAAAATGTTACATTTTAGACCCTAGGGTTTGAAAAATTGCAAATAGGCCCTTAGAGTTTACATTTTTATGACTTTGGTCCTTCAACTTTAAAGATATACCAAGTAAACCTTGGACTTTGAAAAGTGACATAATAGATCCCTGGAGATATAACTTTGATAAAATGACACTTTTAGTCCTTTTAGTTTATATTTTCCCGAAGTTACGATATATACCCCTTGCATGGATTATAATTACAAAACATGTCCAAATTGCCATGCAAGCTTATTTTAACATTTCAATAGACATTTATAAGTTATAATAAACTAAAATATGAAGTTTTAACGCAACACAAGTTTAAAATAACGATTCGTTAAGCTAGGAAGCAAAACGGGTCAAATTAGGGTTTCAAAACGTAAACGCGCGGGTTTTAAGTTCAAATTCCTTCATTAATCAATAAAGTAGTTATTTTAACATTAGTTAAGCATGCTAGGATAGATTATAACAATATTTAACCATTATAACATTTAGTTTTAAGAAAAACGCGAAATTAGGGTTTCGGGTGTACGGTTTTGGATCAAAATGGAAAATGAGCATGAATTGAGTTATGAAACTTTAACAAGAGTATATTTATGATCATATGAACATTATAAGGGTGTAGTATCAGAAGTAGAACATTCAAAACCTGGGTTTGAGCTTCAAGGATCAAAAATGGTGGAAATGGGTCGTTTCGGGTAGTATTTCCACTCGTACGCCTTGTATCTTTACTCCGGGGCTTCAATTCTTCAGGGCTTTGCTTCTTGAACTTCTTTAATGATCCTAGGATCATAAGGGAGCAAAGGATTGCTGCCTAATGGGTTATAGAAAGATGAAGGTGGGTGCGAGTTGTAATGAAGACATAAGGTCCCTATTTATAGGTAAATTTCATCTTGGTGACCAAGGAAGCTAAGATAGCTTATGGTTCTGATATGGGACGTGTGTATATGCTAGTAGATGATATTTGAAGTCTAGATTATGAATGTGGAGGTCTAGAAACTAGAATGGAGGTGTTGGATACCTTAGTTGATGCCATGTGTAAGGATGGAAGAAACAAGAATATTCATGAGACCATGTGCTCTCAAATTTGACCAAGGAATGGTCTAAGCAGCTGGGTAAGCAGCTTGAGGGTTTCTAGAAGAGGTTCACATTGGTTATTTGCACTTGTAATGGTTTGAAATGGGTCAAAATTGAGTATGCAAGGGTTCGGGTCAGTTTTGGAGCTCGACGTGTTGTTCAAGGGTTTTTCCAAGGTACATTGTGTTTATAATGATTAATTATAGATGAAATAGGTTGTTAAGGTCTGTTATTAAAGTAATTAGCAAATATTAGGAATTGGTTTGGGTTAAAACGGGTTTAAAACAAAGAAATGGGGTCACGGGTTCAACTAGGGCTTGTTTAGGGTTTTCTTGACTTTCTTGGTTTATAATTCGTATGATTTTGATTAGGAATGATGGAATATAGATCCTAGGGCTTATATAAAGGATTATCAATGAATTTTGATCATTGGTTTTAGTTAAAATGGGTTGAAATTGAAAGAATAAGTTGTGGCTTGGAATTAGGGCTCGTATAATACTTTTAGGGTTTTCTAGCTTTGTAAATCTTGTATATTGTCAAAGTAATGATGGATAATAATGGATAATGGTTTTTACACTCATTTTATAGGTTTACAATGACTCTTGGTTGCTTACTTGAGAATGAGATGGTCAGAGAATGAGTAAACGGGTCAAAATCACAATTAGGGCACAATTAGGGTTTTATGGATTTATTTCTTGTATAATTGAAGTAGAATGATGAAATGATAATGGATTATGATTGATAATATTGTAATTTATGTTATTATAACTTATTTAAGTATTGTTTTAAGTTTACAATGGATAAAAACGAAGAAACGAGTCATGGTTTAGAAACTAGCTCGGTTTTAGGGTTTAGGGTTTTGAATTAGGGTTTTGAGTGTAAAAAGATGTATGAAAGTTTATGAATAGAATAATTAGGGTTTACATATTGTATATTGAGTGTAGTAGCTTTCACACAAGTTTTGGTAAAGAAATTAGAATGAAAATAGAGGTAAAACGGCTATTTTAGAGATCATGCTTAATGACTTGTACATTGAGCTTTTAGAGACTTGTACTTTGACTTGAAGAGATTTTATATTTCAAATGAGATGTTATATTGCTTGTACATATGCTTTAGTAGCTTGTGCATTCACTTTAGATGTTAATCTTCTACAAAATTAGGGTTTAGAGATACCCGATAATGGTTTAAAGCCCGTTTTGATATAACGTTGTGAATAGTACATTATAGGAATAATGTACCTTGTAAAAAGAATATGATGATATTGACTTGACATGTTATGATGTTTTCTTGACATATATGAAGACAGGATTTCCATAGATAGGTTGCGTGAGCTCGTCTACTTTAGTTATGACATAATGAGATATTGACAATGCAGGTAATGTAATAAAGCAAAAAATTTCCCCGTACAATTGTGATAATAGTAACATAAGTTTTGCATTTGATGAAAATTCGTGGGTTGTTATAGGTGACTACTTCCTTTATGTACAGTCTCATCAACTTCTCCATTGGATCATTTTCTCTCATTGGCAGAAAATGAGCGGACTTTGTAAGACGATCAATGATCACCCAAATAGAATCATAACCGTTTGTCGTCTTAGGGAGTTTTGTGAGAAAATCCATGGTGATTTTCTCCTATTTCCATTCTGGAATCTCTGGTTGGACCAGCAAACTAGAAGGTTTTTGATGCTCTGCCTTTACTTTGGAACAAGTCAAACACTTGCCAACGTAGGTGGCAATGTCAGCCTTCATGTTGCGCCACCAATATAATTGCTTCAGGTCTTGGTACATTTTGTCGGAACCCGGATGAATTGAATACTTTGACTTATGGGACTCGTGCATGATCAGAGTCCTTAAGTCACCAAAGCACTGTACCCAACTCCTGTTGTTCAAACATAGAGTTCCGTCAGCACGGGGTTCCAACTTTTCCTTTGGGAAGTCTTTTCTGAGCGTGCCTCCAACATCTTCAGCACTGAGGTTTTCTGGCTTCAATGCTTTAGTCTGAGCTTCTAGGATTTTCTTGGGAAGATTCAAATCCATTGTCATAACTAAGGCTCGAACTCTTAATGGTCTAGACCGTTCTTTCCTGCTTAAAGTATCAGCAACAATGTTTGCCTTCCTCGGGTGATAACGATTGTCGCAATCGTAATCACTAAGCAACTCCAACCAATGCCGTTTCCTCATGTTCAACTCTTTTTTATCCAGGATAAGTTGTAAACTCTTGTGGTCGGTAAATACGGTGCACCTTGTTCCGTATAAGTAATGTCTCCACATCTTAAGAGCGAACACCACAGCTCCAAGTTCCAGATCATGAGTTGTGTAGTTTTTCTCATAGGTCTTCAGTTGTCGAGAAGCATAGGCTATAACTTTCTCGTTTTGCATAAGCATGGCACCCAAACCCTTATGTGACGCATCGCAATAAACAACGAATTTTTCTGATCCTTTAGGCAAGGCCAGAATGGGTGCGCTACACAGCTTTTGTTTAATGAATTGAAATGCGGCTTCCTCCTTCTCTCCCCAATCAAACTTCACATTCTTCTGAGTCAGCTTAGTCATTGACTTCGCTATCTTGGAGAAGCCTTCAATGAATCTTCTGTAATAACCGACGAGTCCTAAAAATTGGCGGATCTCTGTTGGACTCTTAGAAGATGCCCAATCTTTAATTGACTTGATCTTTGTAGGATCTACATGAATGCATTTGCTATCAATCACATGTCTAAGAAATTGTACTTTTGGAATCCAAAATTCACACTTGGAAAATTTTACGTACAACTCCTCTTTCTTAAGCAACTCTAAAATTAATTTGAGATGCTCTTCATGCTCTTCCTTGTTCTTTGAATAGATTAGCATATCGTCGATAAAGGCAATCACAAATTTATCCAAATAAGGTTTGCATACCCGATTCATGAGGTCCATAAATACCGCTGGCGCGTTTGTCAAACCAAAAGGCATTACTTGAAATTCATAATGCCCATAACATGTCCTAAATGCGGTCTTGGGAATGTCTTCTTCGCGAACTCTCAACTGATGGTAACCTGATCGTAAGTCGATTTTTGAGTAGACACTCGACCCTTGAAGTTGATCGAACAAGTCATCAATTCTAGGAAGTGGGTAACGGTTCTTCACCGTTAACTTGTTCAGTTCACGATAATCGATGCAAATGCGAAACGATTCGTCGTTCTTCTTGACGAACAAGACCGAAGCTCCCCATGGTGAAGAGTTGGGCCTTATAAATCCTTTGTCGAATAGTTCTTGAAGTTGTTCCGCCAGTTCCTTCATTTCGGATGGTGCCAACCGATAAGGCGCCCGTGCTACAAGTGCAGCACCTAGTACCAAATCAATATGGAACTCTACCTGTCGAGCAGGTGGAATACCCGGCAAGTCTTTAAGAAAAACTTCAGGAAAGTCTCTGACAATCAGCACGTCCTCAAGTCGCTTCCCCTTCGACTTGTCTTTGGCTTCCTTCGTAGTAATGTGTGCCAAAAAGACATCACATCCCTTTGACAAATACTCTTGTGCTTTAGTGCACGAAATGATATTTAGTCGGGATTCTTCCCTTTGGTTATTTTCAATGCCTTGAAAAATTAACATCTCTCTTCCGAAAGGAACACGTACAATCTTCTCGTCATAGATGATCACTCTATGATATGTTGTTAACCAATCCATTCCAATAATGACGTCAAAACTAACGAGTGGGACAGGCATCAAGTCGATGTTGAAAGGATGATTCATAAAGTTTAGAGTGCAACCTCGAATTATGGTGTTAACTCCTATGATTTTCCCATCGGCTAATTCTACGTCATAATGATTTTCTAATGTAGTGGGGGTAATGTTAATCAAGACACTAAAGCTATTAGATACAAAGCTCCTACCCGTACCAGTATCAAACAAAATTGTAGCATAACGGTTGTTGAGGAGAAACGTACCTGTGATGATGTTAAAGTCCGAGCTAGCATCTCTTCCTCCCAAAGCATAAGCTCTTCCTTGAGCTGTGCCATTCCCGTTGCAATTCTCACGGCTCTTTAGTTTTGGACAATTCTTCTTGATGTGTCTGGTGTTACCACATTCATAGCATGCTCCTTCCTTTTGATTCTTGTTGTTGTTGTTGTTGTTGTTATTGTTGGTGTTGACCCGACAATCATTGGTAGTATGACCATACCTCTTGCAGTTTCCACACTTGGGTGCACATTACCCGGTGTGGTGGTAGTTGCACTTGGTGCATAGAGGTAGATTTCCAGTATAAGCCTTCTTTTCACCAGGGCCAGCAGTGTATGCCCTAGCTACATTTTGCTTCCTGTAGGGTTGTTGATTGTTTCTTGATGAATCATCAGCCTTCCTTTTGTTGTCATTCTGTCTTTCTGCATAAGTGCGTAGTTTCTGATCCATCAAGTCGTTGGCCAACTCGATAGCCTCATCAAGAGTTTTGGGTCTTGCAAACATGACATTCCCATGAATATTATCAGGAAGTCCATTGATGTACTTGTCAACCTTTGTTAGGAAAATATTGTAAACAGACTTAATACTGTTAGTATTAAAGTTAAGTCTGTTAGTTAAAGTTAGTACTGATAGAAATAGTTAGTACTGTTAGTAATAGAAGTTAAGTCTGGTAGAGCAAGTTAAGTCTGCTAGCTTTAACTTAAGTCTGACAGTATTAAAGTTAATACTGTTTGACCAGACAGTTAAGTCTGTTGTGATTATAGTTAAAGTTATCACTTAGCGTTAATCTAGGAAGAGATTAGCATTATCTCTTAACGCGTTTAGGGTTCCTTAAGTTTATAAAAGGAACATAGAATAGTATTGTAAACATATGAGTTGATTGAGAATTTACAATCAAATAGTAATAGTAATAGCAAGTTTGATATTTGTTCTTGTGTTCATCTTGGTATAGATATTGATATTCCGCGTCAATATTTGTATTCACGGTTATTGTCTCTCATAGTATCTTTGGATTTATTCAAAGGACTATAAGTCGTTTAAGGCTCATTGAGATCCTGTTGATAAGGACCTACAAGTGGTATCAGAGCCACCAAAGGGACTTTACACAAGATTGAACATAGATCAAAACCTTTTATTCCACCAAATCAAATAGTCATGTCTGCAAACGATAATTTTTCTCTTCATGATGATGAGGAACTTTCTCTTCATGATGATGCATCTTTGGATGGATCTGTACCAGCATCCAACAAAGGAGATGCTCCTGCTAAACCACCACAAATAGTTGATGTGTGTGTGTGTTTTTACTTTGATATTTTTCGAGATGTTTGACCAAAGAGCCAAATCGCCCCCTTCTATACACATAAGTTCAAACATGGCAGTTTTGGTCTTGAGGTTTCCTTCTTCTTTAAAATTTTTGTTTTAAGTCATTCTAGGGCTTTTCTAAGATATGCAGTTGGCCAAACTAGTCCCTATTGGTTAATAAGGCTAGGAAACAAAGAGCAAATGCTTTTTACACCCTAAACTTTACACACAATAGATAAACTTTGGACTTTTAGGTAAAGTTAATTAGCGCCCCATTCAAATATTAAACCATTAGAATAACAACAACCATCTAAGATTAGACTTTTATAACACCCAACAATCTTTTATCACCCCTTGGATATTTTCACATTCACTCTCCCCCTCAAACAACGACCCGGTTTCTATTGAAAGAGCTGTAGTCGTTGATTGAGATGAAAAGATCAGGCGAACATCTCCCCCAGCACCATTGTTTTACTTTACTCCCACAAAGCATGGATATAACGTAATCCATGCCCAGACATTAAACCGGGTTGCAATTTGAAGTAATTGCAAGCCTTTTAGTAATTCCAAATGACTTAAAATATTTCCTAAGTATTTTATGATTATTATTAATAAACACATATATTTTTTTATATATATATATATATATATATATATATATATATATATATATATATATATATATATATATATATATATATATTTTTAAGTATATACAAAGGATACATGAAGGCATTAGGTTTACTCATCCTTTCCTTCTTGAAGACGTTTGAGAGTTTCAGGTGTCAAACTCTTCATGCCTAGGGTGGAAGATGACATTAGAAACGTTCTCTTGGTAAGGCTTTTGGTGAGAATTTTCTGCTAGTTGATAATTAGTTTCACGAAGTAGAGTTCAACCACTCATATTTCCAACTGTCTCGGAGGAAATGGTGCCGTATGTCTATTGTGTTTGAGCGAGAGTGTGACGTGTTGCAGCACAGAGCAATAGCACTTTTGTTTATCACAGTACAGAGGAATGTTATTGATACTCAAATCGTAGTCTTGAGCTGGGATCGCATCCAAAGGATTTGAGCACAACATCCAGACATTGCTATGTATTCAAGATCAGTAGTTGATATTTGTCCGTGCTTCGTGTTTTTTGTGACTAGATATACCATCTACTCTCCAAGAATCTGTGCACTTCCCGACGTATTTCTTCTTGAATCTGACAGCCCGCATGTTCAGATCTGCATAAGCTGTTTGGGAATGGCGTTGTCTTTCGGATACCCAAGAACCATGTTATGGTACTTTCAAGTACGAAAGACACGGTTTGATAGCTTCACAAGTGATTTTTGGTAGGCTTAGCTGATATCTAGGAACACATGCAAACAGCGTATACAGTTAGGTCTACTAGCTGTAAGGTCATTGGGGAGCCAACCTTCCTCTAAATCGAGTTTGGTCAACTGGAATCCCCTTGAGATCCTCGTTCCAGTTTCAATCGATACCATTGGTGTATCGACAGGGATGAGAGAGCTCATTCCATATTTCTTTAATGTTTCGAGAGCATATTACGCTTGGTTAATTAAAGGATGCTCCGGACTTTGAGAAACTTGTAATCCTAAGAAAAATGACATTTGTCCATCATCGAATCTGAAATTTTTTTTTTTTTTTTTCAGAGCTCATCTTCTTTTGAAAATTGTTACACGGCATTTATTGATCTGTTGAGGCAAAAATGATGTCGTCAACGTATATTTGAACAAGTAGAGATGTGTGCCTGTTTTGCGTGTGAATAAGTGGATCCACGGACCCTTGAAGAATTGCTTGCATCAGAACTTTGTGGGAGTGTGTCATTACCTCGCACTTGGTGATTGTAGAGCCATACAGGAGCTTTCTACAGACGATAGACGTGCGTAGGATTTTACTGGTCTTCAAATCATTCAGGTTGGCCTGACAACGACGTCTTCTTGAAGTATCACCATTCAGAAAGCAGTTATTGACATTCCATCTGACTAGATCGATCTATTCTTGGTTGCAGTTTTGCAATGAATATTCTGATGCCTCTATCCGACAACTAGAGCAAACGAATTCTTCAAAATCTTTACCTTTCTACTGCTGATATCCCTTTGAATAACGGCTTTGTTTTTCAGTACATCACCATATTTTCATGCTTTACTTTGTAGATCCAAATTGAGAGCGATAACCATAAAATAGATGGGGCGAGGTACTAAATTCCATACTTCAAGTACTTTTTTTTTTTCTAGTCAATTGTGATTTATCTTGCAGGGCTTGAAACCAGCAGTTTCGTTCACGGCCATTTTCTTGAAGTTCTTGGGTGTTTTTTTTTTCTTTTTTTTATGGACTTGGGACAGTTCAGTATGAAAAACATCACCAAAAGCATCGGATGTCTAATATTTTATGGTTGATTAAGGACGAGAGGGATTGCCAACGATGTTATCCAGAGGATGATCTTTGGTCCATCTTCTGATATGATCTGGAGGGTAGTTAACTTGGTTGGGTTCTGCTGCATTAACATTCCCAGATGATGATTGTGCCGAACATGGATCTCTAGTAACTAGGTTATGGGAAGGAGGAAGAACATTGGATGATTGGGTTGTCTTCTGGAACGGGTTCTTGTGCATTTCTTGCTGTTGGACTGGAAGATGAATATCAGATGTTGACGATGAAGCACTTGTTGACGGTGCATCTTGAGCAATTGTTGTAGACAAAGATGTACCTGGTGGGACAACCTGAGCATTATTTCAATAGCAGAAGGTACTGGTTCATCAACTACGTGATTGGCAAGGTGGTTCAATCAAACATTGGTTGAATTAAACTTTTCTACTCTTTGTCGGTTGGAGCAGCCCTGATTTGAGTTGACCAGAGGGTCCAGATGACAGGCTCGGATCTGAACTTATGCGTAAGGAGCCATTTTGACTGATGACATCTTCATCTGAATGTGTCGTGATTGTTTCCATTACTCGACGAGTTCTCTTGTTGTAGATTCTCTAGACCTTCCTGCTAGGAGCGTTTACCATTGAACAATCCCATGGCTGCTTTGGCTTGAAAATTTCCTAGATTTTCGCTATCATTCGGCGGAATAGCCACAGGCACAATATTCAGAAGAATGTAAGATCAGGCTTCTTCTCATGCACAAGCTCATAAGGGGTTTTGTTATGACGAGTATGAATTAGTGATCGGTTCTGGGTATAACAGGCAGTGGCTACAGCTTCTGCCCATAGAAACATGGAGCTTCGGGAATATTTCTTGTACGTGCTGCTTCCACCAGTGTACGATTACGTCTTTCAACAATGCCATTTTGTTGAGGAGTTCTCGGAACAGACTTTTGATGAAATATGCCAACACCTTCATAGGTTTTTAGAATAAACTGGTGGACGAATTCCGTTCCGGTATCTGTGCAGAATTGAATCTGATGTTTTGTTGAGGCCAACTGTATTTAGCTTAGAAAGTTGGTGTCAAACTCTAGGTTGCCTCTTTGACCTCAAGATTTTACCCATGTGATCTTGATAAGTCATCCACGATGACTAAGATGTATTTCTTTCATTTTAATGCTCTGACTCTCATTGAACCGCTCAGATCCATGTGATGGGTATGACGAACTTCCCATATTGGTATTTTCAGATTTTGGTCTGTGGGAGAACTTCTTGCTTTTTCCAAGTTGGCAGGCTGAGCAAAGATGATCCTTTTCAAACTTCAATCTAGGTAGACCTCTAACTAGATCTTTTCGAGCAAGATCATTTATCGTGCCGAAGTTTAGATGGTTTAAACGACGATGCCAAACATGATTTTGGAATTGGAAGCTTTGGACAGCAAGCATATCGGAGAAGACTTCATCATTTCATCCATGGATATCGTGTACAAATTGGTGCTACGACTGCCTTTAAGTATGTCTGTACCATGAATATCACGAACAAAGCACGTATGCTTTCTGAAGGCCACTTCAAGATCAGAATCACAAAATTGCCCTACAGAGAATAGATTGTGTCAATCCCTCCACGTAGTCTACTCTTGTGATCCACTGTCACCCCATAATAATCTCCATAACCCATGATAGCTTCGCTAGTGATCATTCCGAATCTGACGACCCGATGGAACTTTTCCACAAAATTCATGTGCTTGATCGATTCCTCGTCATATGTTTTGGCAGCCTAAGTTCCAGATACCCCCCTAAAGCATGACCTGTACTACCTTGCATTTGAAAACAGTCGAGTTTGGAGAGTTCTGGAATTTCGGTCACCTAATTTTGTTGGGTCCTTTTGGTTAGCATTTAGAGTAGAACATTTCACTAGAAAGCTTAGTTAACTGGCACAGTTCGCTAAGGGCAAATTTCTTTCTGTGGGTCTCCATTGAGAACCACAAGTCAAGTTTTCCTAAGGTGAGATATTTTCCTGTGGGTCTCATTGATAACAATATCTGCATAATAGTTTACGTAGCTTTCCAACTCTGCATGGTCTTGTACAAAGGTTATCAGACCGTTTACCTTTTGGTTTCCAGATTGCTTGGTCTTTTTTAAACAGTTATCAGACAGTTTGCCTTTGGTTCCAGATATGTTTGGTTAACTGTTATCAGACAGTTGCCTTTTGGTTTCCAGATCTGTTTGTCTTTATTAAAGGACAGTTTATAGGTGGGGTAGGATTCAAAGAGTCTAGATATTAACACCCACATCCAATGATTTGCAGAGTTTACACATTTGTACTAGTTTTGCACACGATTCAGAATTCGAATTAATTACAACCGCTTAAAGCTAATGCTAGAGATCAACCCTCGATTCATTTTGTCAAACTGACTATTTGTCTAAGGTGTACTTCTACTTCCTTCTTATTTCTCCTTCTTAGCAGGACAGGGATCCTATTTTTCTCTTGTATTGCTTCTAGGCTTCTGACCCGCTTGCTTCAGGTGGAATCATTTACTCTGTAGAGGATGCAAAAACATATTAGTCAGTTGAACTTCTCAGAGTGCACTATGTGTTTCTGTGTGGTTGCTTGAAGAAGTTCCTGGTTTTTCACTATAACCGTTATACTTGTGTTCTAGGGTACAAGGTGTAAAGGGAGCCTTGTTATCTTTTCATTGAAACTTTATTGGGAAGTGCCAATCACACTTTCTCAACATTTCCTTGAGATAACTTAGCTGTATCGGCAAGATGTTAGTGGAACTATCAATGGTATAAATACTATAGTTCCTCTACATCTCCCTAAACCGTTTCTACTACTCTCATTAAGTGAGGTAAAAGGAGATGGAGTTACGGGTTGATATATGAGCACCTCCTAAGCTTATTTACACAAAGGTAATGAGGTTATATGTAGGGTTTTTTAACGTGTTCAATGGCATACATGCCCTTAAGGAGCTATATAGTATAAGTCTGGTTTTTTTGGACAATATGTCACTAGTTGACAACAAAGTCACTAAGTCATGCATTCGCATATATTATGAGTCTTTTAGGAATCTCGCAATATATTGTCAAAAATGTAGATGTCTTTTTCACTTGTGTGAGCAACGCATGATCTTATAGTGAGTATTAAAACAATTCCTTGTAATGATGGGTTTGACCTTTTCTAGTTCTAATCTATCGCAATCATTTTGTTCAATAAGAGCTATCCAAGCGACATCTACAGCCACTATAAGGTTCACGACTTCTGTCATTCACATTAGCGACTAGATCTTTCAAGTGTCCAATCACGTTATCCTTTTTCTTGAAATCTGATGTTCGGATATTCTAGATTTTTAAAAGAATTGACTAAAATCAGGAAGCTTAGCTTCAGCTTCCTGGGATGCTGGTGACTTTTATATACAAATACTTTCTTTGATGATGTTGATACTTTATTGCAAATTTTGGTATTCCCTTTCAAGTTTTGAAATAAGTTTTGATTATCATTGAACTTTAGACACGTCTAGATTCATATTAGACAAAGTGATTTTGCCACATCACACAGCAGCAGTTGAGTGTAGAGTTGATTAAAGTTGACTAAGTTGAGTAAAAATTACAATTAACAATCAGATTCTCATTATCAATGAGAAGGTTTTTTCTTTTCATCTCTAGCACATTGTTGTTACAGTATCTCTTGTCCACTTCCGATATTTATTCATTTGATCAAAATTTCTTCCATTCTTTAACTTCTTTTAAAAGGGCTTGTTTGAACTCCAACAAAGTGTTTTCTTTAAGAGTATTTGAGTAAAATGGAATAACTTCACGTAGTGACTGGTAACATCTTTTTGTTGCTCAAAACCTTTTTTTCACCCTTGTAGATGATGGGGTGGTTGATTCTAGTTTTGCTATGTTTTGTCAATATTCAGTTAAAAAGTTGTGTAGTACATAAAAGATTAATTCTTCACTTGACTTTTAGTTGGAAGAAATTCTGGGGACAAGCTTTGAGAGGTGTGTTTGGCGTGGATACATGTCAATGCTGAATGAAATTGGTTTTGGAGCTATGGTCTCAGTCCTTTTCCTGTTGTTGTCATCTATGGACCAAAATATCTGTTTGGAGGTCTCAGATTTTTTTTTTTTCCCCCCCCCTTTGGGGGGGGAGCAAATGTTGCATGCAAAGTTCTCTTTTAAAGTAATTGGGGGGGGGGGGCAATATTATCTTTATTTTTCCACACATAGGGGGCTTTGCATTTTCAACAACATTCTATTCTTAGTTATCACAGCTAACTCACGCGTATCTTCTGAGTCATGTATGATGGTGGGTGTATGATTGGTAGTGACAAGTACATGACCATTATACAGAGCAGGCTGAGCTTGCTTTGCACGAGCGAGACATACGGGATCGGATTTTGTAGCAATGATACCTTGTGCTTTTATAATAAAATGATTTTGGTTGACACAACATGTGAACTGTTTGAACAGACTGACCCTGTTTGTATAATCTATCTTCAATCTTATCTTTTAGCTTCTTTAAGTCCAAAAACTCTTCAATGAATTTGTCTTCCTTTTGTTTAAAATCCTTTTTCAGAGTGAGTGTTACATTCTTTTGTCTTTGACTTATAAGGTCAATGTAGAACTAAGGAGTATTTGTGCAGAATGTAGTTCGCATTTTATGAAGTTTCCTTTATTCTGTTTCGCGCGAGATGATTATTCTCCTTGTTCATCAATTTTCCTTTCTCTATCAGTAAATTCAACCTTTGCCGTTTTTCCATATTCCTCCGACAGTTCCTGTATATCTCGCAAGTTCAGAGGTCACGGAGTTCATTCATTTACCATGCTGGCGATATTCCGTTTATCTTCCTTTTGTTACTCCTGTTCATGCATTTCATCAAGAATAGACATTAGTGCATCATTTCGTTACAGAAGATGCCATTCCATTGTACAACATGTGCTGACTGTTGTTTCCACAATACTGATCATACGGAATAATATTACTATCACTCATATAGTCAGCATTAGAGTTAACAATGTAGTTGTGTTGTACATCGTTTTGCATTTCGTGTACTTCATGATACTCATCCATATGATCTACAAAAGATATTGATCTGTACCTCAAAGGGATCATTGGTCCTTATGATGGCACGGGCTTCATCGTAATGGGTATCTTAGAGTGAGGCTCGCCATATCCATGAACATGTGTCCTGTGAACGTGGGACCTCATCAACATCAGAGTCGACATGAATCATCATTCATCAACTTCAAATAATTATGGGTCCACATTGAGGGCTAAATCATTATCAGTTCGATTCATCACATCGTCATTCCATGTTGGGGTAACCTGTTCTCCTGCAAGAGAAACAACGACTGTTCATCTGAACTGTCCTTTCTCCTTTGGCTTGCATTAGTTGCATCATGTCCTGAAGTTAGTCTGAATCTTGAAGTCGCTTTGGCCGTTGGACATTCACGTGCTATGTGACCCTAGTCGTTAACAGTTGTAGCACTTGATGGGTTTCACTTGACCAGGATTAATCATGCCTCCTCTGTCTGAGCTCCAATACCATTACCGTAACCATTTCTCTTGCATTGTTTCTCTGAAATGGTCTTCCTTGATTAGTCGCATTGTATCTTCCATGGACATCTTGAACCACAACTTTCCCGTCTTGAACCATAGCTTTGTTCCTTGCATTTGACGAAGCTCTAAGTTGATTGTTTGTTTGAGGAAGATGTGATTTGTACGATTGAGTGAGTAAGGGCAAAGTGAGTTGGTTTAAACTTTCAATCAAGTTTTTGTTGAAGAACTTCTGAGTTCATTTGAAGTTGTCAGAAGGATATGGGTTCGTTGAGGTTGAGGAGACTTGGAGATGTGTGTGTGGATTCTGCTGAGCTGAAGGGCTCGCGTCCGGTCACTATGGTGCCAAAGGATCAGTATTTGGTTTGACCGAATACCTTTTCTCATAATTCTGTTTTCTCTATTAGGCTCATGCACCTCATGTTGCTTTAGGTAGGCTTATCAATCGGTCAACAGTTGACTCTTTCAACCCTATGTTTAGTTTTATTCAGTTATGATGACAATCTACTCCACTCAGGCAAAACATGTGTTCACAAACTTTGAGTTTTTTGTTAAGCTGCATCCTGGAATTGGTCATTTGATGTTTATCATGTCATTATGAGCTTCGTAAACCTACGTAGTATCATTGAATGCATTCTCTTTGATTAGACGGAAGTGTTTCAAATTCATCGTATAACTGAGATTCCCTGTTCATCCTTTGTTAACTAAGAACCTTCCAGAATCATCTTTACGTTTTTACAAATGTTTTGCGTCAGTTATAAGTGATTGATGATGTTGAGTAGATGTCCTGTGGTATACATGAATGTGGATATTCGTTGCACGAATGTCAGCTTTTATCACCTTTCTTTTTTCTTCAGCTGAAAGGTCGTTAAGGACTCTAGACGTACTTGGACCTTGGTTGACCTGGCATCCTCAGTTCCTCCAGTTAATACATCTGACAAGTTCCCATCTGAAATGGTTCCATCTTTAATGGACTTCATAAAATATTCTCGCAATTATCCTGTCCCTAGACAGGACAGACGAATACGTTGTTGCCAAGATTCAAAGTCTGTTCTGTCAAGCATGGTGGGCGTGTATCAGAACTGCACACTGGTTGTCTTCTTGCACTACTAGACATTCTTGTATTATGTATGATTGATATGTTTTGATTCGATCAATGATTAGTGAGTGGTACTGTTAAAAGTGGTGCGGTTATTGTGTTCGATGGGTTTTGTTTTAGTGTTATTAAATCCCGAGTTTGAAGTATTCGATTCTCGAAGACAGAAGCTCATACTCGACGCCAAAGCAATCAAACCGCTGCAAAGAAATATTGCACCCGCCGAGTTGTGAATTTAAGGCAATCGCGAACACAACTCTTGCTGCCAGCATCCCGTCTCGTAGAGGAATTAAGGCAACTCGCTGGTGAATCTTTAGGGAATACTCGCCGAACACAAACTCGCTGCAACGAAAACCGCCGCGAAGTGTTAAGCAACCCGCCGTCCGCGGAAAGAATTTTTAATCAAAACCGGCGTAGATTTTTTAAAACCGCAGAGTTTCCTTAAGAAAATTGTTATTTAAAATATATTTAACCGCTTGTTAACCGGTTCAAACCGCTTGTTAAGCAAACCGCCTGCGTATCAACAACTCGCCTCTTTGAGCATCGCCGCCTATTCAAAACGCGGGTATGAAAAACCGTATGCTTCTTAGTAACAACTGGCCGCTTGAGCAACTCGCCACTTAAGCAACCCGCCGTTTTTCTGTGTCGGGATGTTGGTAACCTACTCAATAAAATAAATATTTTTCACCAAACCGCGTGAGTTATTCTGGCAACTTCCCGAAGAACACGACGTTTTTCACACAAAATCAACCTATTAAATCACATGCCTTACCTACCTTCTTTGAACGATTTTGCATGATATCTTTGTAAACACAATTACCACACAGGTAAATGCAACTAGAAACACAACTTCATCCATTTTACACACAACAAATTCAGAGATTCTTAAAAAACGAGGTAGAACTTTCTATGGCACCACTTTTCGAGCTAAATCAAGCAAAATTGCACATACACTCGTCTAATCATCCCATAAGCTCTTGATACCAATTGTGGTATATCTTTATCATAACACATGGGGTCGTCTTGGATATGGCTAGTTTCTAGCGATGAAGAAACACTAGACGAGAGAATAGTCTAGTCTAGAGAGAGAAAGTGTTTCTTTTGTAAATGAAATAATGAACTAGCTTGTCTCTTCCAAAGTTGGAAGAGACTATATATAGCACTTACAATATACCGGGTATTAGTACCCGACTTAAAACCGAAAAACGTACTATTAACTATTAAACTATGAGCTATGATAAACAGTAAAAATACACGGGTGTGACCGTGGTCATTTTCTAATATTAACAATCACTGATAAACCTTGTACCCCATAGTTTGCATAACCATATATTTGAGCTGTGAGTGTTGAGGATTTTCAAACATTCTCATACCTAAAACTGGTTTGGCATTGATCCTATGGAGTAGATGGGATCAAATGAGGGATATCGATCAAATGGCTTGGCTTTATAACATAGGATCAAACAATGTCATCTTCAGGGGTCATTTTCTTCATGGATAAACTACCACCTAATTAGATGTGGGCTATTCATGCAGTTTGGACTTATGAAAGTTCCATTGCCAAGAAGCTGGTTAAGCCAAGGGGTCATCAGTTAGATTCCTAGTAATAACTGCCATTTGTCATCACCCTCGACTTCAAAGTCAAACAATGTCTTTCAAATCATCTAAATTCTCATAACTAGTATGTGCAACATCATCTAGCATTATACTTAAATTGCTATCTACAAGTTGGTTTTTGGTGCTAACTGATCTTGTATTATCTCAATTATTTCATACTATAGTGTTACAATAAGACTATTATTGACCATTTTCATATAATGCTTTAAAACAACCCTACATCTTTGTCGGGTTTTCCTGTGGGTTTAAGACATTCAAATGGTTGATTGCTAACTTATTAATACAAACATGTATGTGAAACACAGAACAACCTTTAATGATATAATTTTCACATCTGAAACTAAAAGCATTCCATAAATTCAACATCTTTATTACCTTAAACTCTCCTTGTGTTTACTTAAAGGCGTTTTACATTGAACAAACCATCGTGTAAAGTAACTTTGTGAAAGGCTTATATTAGAAGAAGACCTGAAATTAATTGTACAAAATTTGGGTTAATTAAAAATTAGGGCTTTTTAATTACCAAACAAATCTAAAAATTTAGCAATGGCAAAAATGCTATTAAGTTAGTAATTATCACTTACATTGTACAAATTGTTTGATGATTTAACACATATCTATGATTGAGTGATTAGGGTTTTTTTGAGAGGGAAATAAGGGTGTAGGGTAGGAGGGAAAATGATAATGGTTTAGGGTTTCAGTAAGTAAATAAGGGTATATTATACACGTGGAAATCTTAAATTTAATAGGTGGAAATTGTTTTAAAGAAATAAAATAAGGTTTAACAGGCTAAAACGGTAGCCGGTTACCAGTATTCGAAAATAGTATGTATTGTTAATCGATATCAAACAATTAGTTATGAAGGATTACATGTTTAGCAGTTCGTTATTCATATATAGGAATTTTGATAAGTACGTAGTTCATTTATGACTTTTACCTATTATTTTTTACTTTTATACGTTACGTTTGAATCTGGCAGTTTACCGAGAAGTTAACTCGCGTAAATCCGAAAAATGTCATCGGACGCGTTCTGACTTTGGATTTTGATTAGTTTAGATATTATATGAGTTATTTTATATTTTCTAAGTGTTTTGTAGTTTACGATCACTCCCGGTATTTATTTTTACGCTTTAACGTTTAAATTACGTTTTTCGCGTTTTTGACCTAACGGAACCCCGGAAACTCAAAATCTTTTCGTGTAAACTTTAGTTATCGTTCATCTCATGTTTATAAGTCCAATATTTTTGTTTTCCTCTCTGCTTGTCATATTTTTTTACGCTCTACTCTAAACCAAACCAAATGCAACCATAAGTCTTGAAATTAAATCAAGAGCATCTTTTATTTAAATTCCTCATGCATGTGATGGATAGTGACACAAGAGAGTGTCCTTCTCATGCACACTTCACTAGTTAGGCATACCCTTGTGATCTTTTACACTCTTGTAAGAGATTTGGACTAATGTATTTGACCAACTTAAGGACTTTATGCATACATTCAAATCAGAGACTTCAAAATTTGCAAGCCTATGGTCCTTGTGGCCTTGTTCTAGAGAACCAAACTCACACTCCCCTCTTGGGTGTTGTGTGTTGGGACATCTTAATAACTACAAGACAAGAAGACTTAAGTTCTTATATTCTATATATACTAAACTCACATTAGAACTTAGGGTTACCATTTCATTTAAAGCCACCAACACATTTTACTCTTCTCGTGTTCCTTCTTGTAGCCTCCCGGGCGCACACCCTTATTAGGGTTTGAGTTTTCTTTGATTCTCTTCAAAATCCAAGCATACTAGGATCATTTCTAAGGTTTTCTAAGGTGGTTTTAAGTATTGGTTCTTTGATTTAAAGATTTTTCTTCAAGATCTAAAGTTAGGGTTTCAAGATTTGCTGTTGGGTTTTATAGATCTAGTATTTTGGGGTATAGATCTTGTGATTCTCTATTGGTCTTAATCTTGTAAGTGTCTTGAATCTTTTCTTATGATTTACCTATGTTCTTTAATATATGTTCAAGATCCATACATCCATATGTTGTGTTTTAATTTTTGAAAGATTATATAATAAGATTTTATAAATAATGATGTTACTTTATTTCACTAGTTAAATAATATGTTCTTGGTGAGATGAGAGTTAAATGAGAGTTACAACAATAGAAATAAAGGGATTAGGCTAGTTTTAGGTGTGGCTTGTTGTGGTTTGTTTTAGTTGTGAATGGAGATTAGGCTAGACTAAGCACTATTGTGAAGTTTGGTGTGATTTTTAGAAGCGTTTGCGAAAAATGATGTTGCTGATCTGAAATAGTTTTGAGGTTTTGAGCGACTTAGAAATGTTTTCATTGGACGTAAAAGTAGTTTTGGAGAGCTCGTTTCGAATAGATAATTTTTCATATATCGCACATTAAAATTGGACTTAAAACGACCAAGTTATAGCCAAATGAAACTTGAAACATTTTTTTGGCAAAACCAAATGAATAGTTGCTTATGTGAATAGTAAAATGGGTTTTCGGACACTTTCGAGATATTTTGAGCTTTTAACCACTAGCGAAACATATAGTGACATATATATATTGATTAGTATCATTTAAAGACGTCGTTAACATATTTTAGAAAAAGTGTTAAGGTTACTAAAAATAGTAAGTTTGGTAAAGTTTAGCAAGATGGACATGGAAGTTAAACGTTTAGATTTCTCTTGTGCATAAGGAAAATATGGTATTAAAGCATAATTACGGGGACGGTATAACCACTCCCGAATACTTAAAAACTTTCCTAAAATAGAAAAATTACTAAAAATAGTAATTTTGGTTTTAAACGCCGAAACTTAACGAGGAAAACTCGACTTAATTTTTTTTGTCACATTTTTGTTCATTAAGGTCCAAAGCACAAACACACAGGATGTCTTTTGGTGATGAACATATTGTTGAATTCTTGGGCTTATTTCGTGTTCCTAAGACGCGGTTTTTATTCTCGGGTACCGCGGTAGATTTCGATATTATTCTTTTACTTGCGTGATTTTATCATTTTCTCATCTTGCTAAGTGATTTCATAGGCCCCACGTTTTATATTTTATTTACTACTTTGGGTGGGTGAGAAAACATTGGCTTGATTTTAAACTATGGACCAAGTTACTTTACGTTACCTTTTCCTGATTACGTGTTGCCTAAGTAGCGAATAGACCACTAATGTCCGAACTATCATGAACCGTCAATTGCATAACCGACGAACTGGTTAAGTAAGCGCGAATGTTGTAAATAGATCTATTGGGACTAATTATCCCTATCCGGGTGAGTAGCGCTCACTACCCACGGGGCTCCCGATAAACGGATAATACCATGTAGATTGTCACAGGTGATTTGGTCAGATACCTCTAGGGCAATTAATTCTTGTTTGGCGTATAATATGCTTCCTTTTAATTGAGCTTCGGTGTCATGAGCTTAGCGCAACCGTAAATACTTTTCATGTGAAGTTGTATCTGTTATAACTGTCACGCGTGTACTGCGAACTTGTGGTCCACTTTTAATTCTAAATTCAAACCTATGAATTCACCAACTTTATGTTGACGTTTTAGCATGTTTTTCTCAGGTGTTTAGCTCTGGATGTCTTTGCTTGCTTTGTGGTGTTGCCATGCTTTGGGCCGATTTTCAAGACTTATTAATATCTATGTTAACATCGTTGTCAAACTTTGAAAACCTTTTATTCGCTTCCGCATATTATCTTTAAACCTATGTAAAACTTTAACTATTTTGTTTAATGCAATGATGTTGGATTTCTAAATGTACCCTTAGAGGTCGTTCTTCGTATCTTGTGTGATGTATATTATGACGTCATGCCCCCAGACACGTTATTCCGTCCAGGCCCCGTTTGGGGGTGTGACACTGCATCTTAGCCATTTTTCAACTCACCAAATGCAATCTTAGCTGCCTTAGTCCAAGCATTAAGCATTATTCTTCAAAGGAGCAGTTAAAGGTTGGCCAATAGCAGCATAATCTCTTATAAAGATTCTGTAGTATCCAGCCAATCCCAAGAAACCCCTTAGCTGTTTCAAATTCCTTAGACTTGGCCAGTTCTGCATTGCAGTAACTTTTGCAAGGCCTGTATCCACACCTTTTTCTGGCGAAATCTATATGCCCATGTACTCACTTGATATACACCAAAGTGACTTACTTAATCCTTCTTAGATCGTGTTTATTCCCCTCATGGTATGCAATACCATTCTCAAGTGCACTGCATGGGAATCTAGAGAAGGATTATACACCAATATATCATCAAAGAACACAAGAGTAAATTTTCTCAAATATGGTTTGAAAATATCATTCATTAGTGACTAGAAAGTTAAGGGTTACTTTGTCAAATCAAAAGGCATAACCAAAAATTCATAATGCCATTGATAAGTCTTAAAAGTTGTTTTGGCTATGTCATCTTTATACATTCTTATTTGGTGATATCCTAACCAACTTGGATAAAATTACAGACCCATGTAGCTCACTAATAGTTCTTCAATGATAGGTATAAGAAAGTTATCCTTGATAATATATTTATTTAACTGCATGTATGTACAGTATTATATGGACATATGAATAAGGATTGCTAAAACAAAGATCTGGAGGTTGTGTATAATGAAAAAGATATAAAGCCATATTATTAGAGTTAAGGTGAAAATATGGGAAGAGTATGTGTGCTTGAGAGAAAAATACACACACACACTTTTACAGATGTGAGCTTCACCCCTCCATGGAAGTATGGAGGGGTATTTATTGTCTTGGGAAATACAACGAATATTTACTTAGTCTCTTATTAGGCCCCTATATGTCCATATAATTGAACTATTGTAATGCCGGATTTTTTGTCACCAGATTTTAAGGCTAACAGTCTTCCCCCCAATATGTGGACACATACGGAATTATTAACAATGTTCCTATCAAGGTTACAAATACAACAGAAAATAAAGTCTTCCAAGCACGTCCAAAGCTGAAGATGTATGCTGAGTTCTCCTTGTTTGAAACTTGTACTCCAGCTTGGGTTCTTCTTTGGCTTTAATTGTTATAGGACACCATTGGTTGTTATGCATGGAACTGATTAACTTTCCCCCCAGTCCATGCTGCATGTCTCAAAAAGCTTTCTTCATAGACTCCTTTTTGGCGAAGTTTCTGAATCAGCTTCCCCCCAAACCAACATCCCTATCTTGAGCAGATTCTGAAACTTTGTTGTAGCTTGAACAATCTTCTACTTGTCATTGACGTGCACAGTGGATGTTTGTAGAAGTCAAACCACACCAACGACCACTACTTCTTGTCATTAGGGCTTGGTGAATATTCGTTCGGGGGTACATGCAAGAAATCAGCAACAATTCTTCTCACGTATGCAGAATACTTCATAAACCATGCTAAGTTAAGTAGTATACACTACTTCCCCCTAGAAGTTGACATGGTAACATCAAAGTCAACTAAGTCCCGGATGTACACATTTTCCCCCATGATGGTTGCGAACTCTCGAAAGCATCATTGTCGTGTACGCCCATATACTCGAGAAGTTCTTGTCTTAAGCACAAATCTTGAATCCCAAACGAAGCATTACTCTCTTGTCTTCAGAAATCGTAGAGGAAATGAAGCAAGAATCAAGAAAACTTGGTATAATCAAGGTCTTGTATATGAATGTCGTTGAAGAACTTTGAAAATTGTACTTAGACTGTGAAGTACCATTGTCTTGGAATCCCGTGAGAATTGCTGATTACATCTCAACCTTTAAATTCTCTGGCTAACTTTACCAACCTCGTATTATGTCGGCTATTGCTGTGATCACTTGGTGAAGTAAACCCGATATACCACACTTGAAAATGAAGTAAAATCTCCCAAATTTATTACTTAAGCTTGCACTATTGTTGATTGAAGAACGGTGCAAGATTAAATCTATAAGTACTCTATACCCAACCAGAAAAGTATAAGAAGTACAACACCTCTTGAAATTATCCACATCGTCTTCTGCGTGTGACACTGAGTACTACAATGTAACTCCTTTAAGTGATAGTTAACCAGGTCTGCAACCAACCACCCCTGACTGCTGGTAACTAGATAATTCAAGTCTCAATCATAACCGTTGTACGTTCAAGCAAGTCATCAATCGATAGATTGGGTTTAAAGAAAAGGGGTAGCAAATAGAAGGAAGTCTCGATGATGAAATAAGTAGACGCCTTCGTGAAACCCACTTCAATCTACTTTTAACTAACCCTAATTGTGACTAAAAAAGATAAGATTAAATAAAACTAGAACAAAAACGGAGTTGAATTGAGCTTAAAAACACAAAAAACGTAAACGGGAATGAATCCCGTTCTTTAAAAAATGAAATTTTGCAAATGAAACCCTACGAAAGCAAAACTAATTTTTCTAGAAACTATATGAATAAAGAAAATTTTCTAAAAAAGAATTATATTTTTTTGACTTTTTATAATAAATATAATGGGAAACTATTAAAATGATTTTAATAAAATTAAATGTTTAAAAATACTAAACTATTTATAAAAATTCTGAAAAAATTATGAAAAGCAGCTTGAACAATGAGGGATCTAAGAAAAATAAGCTCGTGAAAACAGCTTATCAAATAAGCTACTTAATAAGCTCAAACAACTTATTCTACTTAAAGGCTAAAACGTGTATAAAAATTAGATTATGCAAAGAAATACCGGATGAGCTATTGTAGCACAATGGTTAGGGGTGTGGGGGATAAAACACTTGGTGAGGGTGGGAGATGTCCCGGGTTCGAGCCTTGCTCACCTGGGCTTCTAATCCCAACGTTTTTGTTTTTCATTTTTTTACAACTTTTAAAGGACTTAAAAATAAGCAAATTTAACAAAACCACTTTTTTTTTCTAAACTACAAATAAGCCCTAAATAAGCCAAATAAGGCGACATAATAAGCTAAATATACTTAAAGTCTAAATTGCTATCTGTTTGGCTTTTTTTTAAGGAAATTAAGCTAATGAGAAAGTCAAATAAGCTAAAATAGATGAAAAGCTATATCTAATAAGCACAAGAGATCAAAAATAAGCAATGACAATAAGCTAAAAAGACAGAAAAGCTAAAAAGCTTAAAAACACTTAAAATTTTATACTAGAAAGCAAATTAGCTCAAATAAGCAATTGACAAAATCAAATAAGCTAAAATGGACTTATACTAACCTAATAAGCTAAACTAAACCTAAATAAGCCATAACAATAAGCAGATAAGCTAGAATAAAGGAATGAGCACTTATGGTGTAAACTGTTAACCAAACAACCCCTTAAGGCACCTTTGAGCTTATTTTTAAATAAGCTAAAGGATCCTTATGGACTTTTGGCTTATTACCCTAAAAAGTATACCTAAAATACTACTTAAAACAACTTTTTAAAACCATTTTGAAATTCAGGAGCTTAATGAAAAGGCTTGTTGAAAACAACTTATACACTAACAACACTTAGTTACTTTTGGCTTTAAAAGACAAAAAGCTTATTTTAAGGCTAAAAACAGATATGCTAATGAACTTATTTTTGAAAACTAATTTGAAATAGATTGACACTGACCCTAGACCTACTTGTAAACCAAAAATCAAATCCTATAAGCTACTTATACCCTCTGAATTATTAAGTTGAAAATAGCTACTTGTCTTTTTAAAACTGCTGGTGCAGTTTGCACTTGAGTGAACAAAACCTTAAAACCTTTGATGCAGACTTAAAGCACTACTTCTAACACTCATGAAACACACAACTAAGAGCAAATAGAGTCATGTCAATTACTAGAATCAATTAAAACTAGGTTATGCAAATGAGGCTTAACAGACTTGGACTTTTATTAATCTAACTTATGAAAACTCAATTAACTCTAACCTAGCTTATAAATCTAGCATAAACAGATTTAAATGAAAGATTAAAACCAAAATCTAAAGACCAAATGGCCACTAGCAGTACTAACTTGTAGTTAGTACTGCTATGCCAAACACCCCCTTATTTTTATCAAAATTCATTTGAGCTTATGAAATAGAGATCTAGTGAACAAGACTTAATTACCAGATAACAAACAACTTTTAACAGACCTTATGAGTTTATACCAACAATCAAATAAGCTAGAATCATTAAGCTACTAGTTATGCTAATATATTTGGATTTTTATTAATTTATGAGACAATATAAAGAAAACTATGATCTAGACTATTAAAGCTAAAAACAGATAATCAAACTTAACTAATAAGACATAATAAGCAATTATAAGCACAAATAAGCAAGTAAATAAGCAGATTCAAACTATGAAATTAAGGACATAAAAGATAAATGAGAACTTACAAATGCCTTAGCTAAACAAAGGCTTAATTTGCTCAAAGAGCTGTCAATAAGCTCTAGCTTATCACAAGGATAAGCTAGTAAAGTTCAATAAGCTCTTCCAGAGTAAGCTTATCATCCAAGCAACCAAAATCCTTGTTAAGCATAGGTATTAAGCTAATTTTGATTGTTTAAGTAGATTAATGATTAACTTGAGCTCAATCTAAGCTTAGAGACTTAGAGAGCTGAGATGAGCTTATAAGAGTAGCTTGTGAAACAGTTGAACAAAAGCATTTGAGATATATAAAAGCTTATAGGTAAAAACAGATTGTGAACAAGTAAACTATGATTTTATTGATTTAAAACTGAATACAAAACTTTGAAAATGAAAATTACAAGAGCAAATTACATGAAAATGATTTTTTTTACTAACTACTAAAAACGAGAAAAAGAAGATGCTGTGTGTGTGAGGCTTACTCTCTATTTATGGCCTTGGAGTGAAGCTTCTAGGAGTCTAGCCCGCTCCTCTTATCCATGATCTTAGCCCTTAATCCTTTGATCTCATTTATGGTCCGTTGGATTTGATATGATGAGCACACAGATTGCCAACGTGGCATTCCGTGTGTCAGAGTACTTGTGCTTCTTTTGCACTAAATTTAGTGTAAAAATCCAATCATTGGTGTGCTTCTTTCAATGCCCACGCGTCCTCCTTGTCCCGTTTTTGACCAATAAGAGCCTCAAGTGACGTTTCCTTTTGCCGCATAGGAGCTTGGTGCTTGAATTGTTGAGCCACGCAATCAATTTGATTTTACCCTTTGATTTGAGTGGGGTTAATCGTCGAGAACGACGATGAACAGTAAATAACTATTACCCGCGTTTTTTTACTTTTAAACGTTAGATGGGGATGTTTGACTCGGGGGATTGGGTCGTTGACCTGGGTTTTTTTTATAAAAAGAAATGGGATTGGGCCGGGTGAGGTTTGGGCTTGGTTATAAGGGTTAAGTTATAAAGGGATAACGACCGTTATCCCTTATATTATAAAGAGATAACGGTGTTAGGGCTTAGGGACTTTTGGTGAAATTAGGTTTAACATTTAGGGTATTTTGGGTATTTTGAGGATTTTGTCTTTTTATGGTTGACCAATGTTGACCAAGGATTGACTTTATTGACCATTGATAGCAATCTTCCGGCTCTTTTACACTCTTTCTGTTCCCGTGTCCGTGTTTGTCCGGCTTTGACCGTTTTTCTTTGTATTTTTGCATTATCCGTACCTACACACTCACAAACAATAAAATACACAAATACAAGTATATTTTTGCACATTTTGATCATTTAAGAGCTATTTTGGATATAATTATGTGATTTCTCACATATCAAAATTCCCCAAACTAAGCGATTGCGTGTCCTCACGCAATATTATATGCTCTAAAACCAAATACCTCAAAACCTCCCAAACTAAATCTTTGAAAAGTAGCAAAGACTTTTGTGGAGAGAGTTAAGAAATCACAAGCTTTAAAACACCCCATTTTCCTATTTTTCAAAACTTTTTCATTTTTTTAAGTGAACTTAGAATATTTCGACTTTCGTTATTTCCATAACTGTTAGGGATCATAGAACAAGATGCATTTCGATCCGAGAATGCCCCAAAAAGGATAAATTCATCGTCCCTGACTTTTCACTTGCTCCAAACCAAGCTTAAAACGAAATCACCGCTAAATATCAGTTAAGATGCTAACACTACTCATATTTGCAACTTGTGAACTTTTCACTCCCGACATTTATTATATCTTAAGTGATTGTGCTATTTTGAATTTCAACCATGGATCAACGTTTTTGCAAAATACTATGCTTCACGTTCCACCCGAGAATAATGAGTTTGAAGGCGAGATCATCCCATGTAGCGACTTTCGTCTCGGCACATCCCAACCTTGCGGCTAAGTGACCAGGCTTTTGACACCCCACAGAGACTAGTATCGGGACTCACGGACCTAAGGTTTCAAAAACTCTCAGGTTTCCCGTATATGCATAGCTTTTAAAATAGAATAGTCAAAATTCAAAAGCATATTTGAATTTAACAAAAAGAAATCTATTTATTAATTCAAACTTAATATTTATGCAATTATATCCTTCAACCTTTTAGAAGGCTGCAACATCGGTTGTGAGCCGGCAAGATGCAGCAAACTTTTATCAGTCTCGGATTTTTATTCTTACTATGGGCTTTCTTTAGAAGACTACCACATCGGTTGTGAGCCGGCAAGAGGTAGTAAACTTTTATCAGCCCACAGTTTATGTTTATTATTATTATTATTATTATTATCGATAAGACCCGAATAACATATATAATTTTTTTAGTAGAAGTTTAATAGCCTAAAAGTATAAGTATTTACACAGGACGATTGGTTTACATATGCAACAATCCAATTATTGGTTTACATAGCCCAAAAGTATAAGTATTACAAGGAGGATTGCCCACAATGTGTCAGTTAACATTTGCAATGTTCCAGTTAACTTATCAGATAAAAAACTTATGAGACAAAGAATGTTTGTGTTTGTTAAGCTACAAAACTCCAATGACCACAAATATCACCCATCCTCACGACCCAAAGCCAAATCTTGCCCATCATATTTTCCCAAACAACCAAAATCTAAGCCAAACCATGACTAAAACCCGATCTATACCCCAGTCACATCCAACAAGATCTGAACCAAAATATTACCACAACTTGATACATGACCCCACTTTTAATCCGTCGTATAAGAACACTACTTGACCACGACCCTCTATAACATGATACGACTTGACTCAAACATTGTTGAAGCGAAATGAAATCTAAGCTTAAGTTTGCTGCAAATTTGCCACTTAACTATTAATAGTTAACTTCATTAAGCACGAACAAGGATGGCCTCTATCAACAAGTTCAATATGCAACTCTTATTATAGCACATTTAAAACTAAAAATTCATAACAAGAAAAATGTCAACTGATAAATACCAACTGACACACACTCGTCTACAGATCTTCACAAGAACTTGTTGATACATAACCCAAAAACAAAAAACAAATATCAGAAGATCAAAACGCCTGAAACACGAACAAGTTCCTTGATTACGTCCAAACACACTATATATAATATAATATATAAGTATATAAGGATTATATCAAATAATAGTATAGTAAGTATTTTCCGTCGGGTTCTAGAAACAAACTTTTAACCAAAGTTGTCTCAAAAACCTCCCGGGTCGTTTTCCCTCGACGAAGTGTGAATTGAAAATCGGTTAAGTCCGTGATCGCGCGTTTTGAATGGTTTAAAATGATTTTGATTTGGGTTCCTAAATCCTACTTGACATATTGATAAAGTAAATAAAAGCATAAAAACGAGCAAAGCAATAAAAACAATTAAACATGTAAAGCATTAAACAAAAATGAGTATTTAAAACGAGACAAATAAGCAAGCATAATAAATTCAATTTTAAAATTGCAAACTTCTAAAAATAAATCCTACATTAAAAGAAATTATATATATATATATATTTTTTTAATTTTTAAAAACTTTAATCTAAATAAATGTCGCAAATTAATAATCTCTAATCATATTTTAAATCCGCACTAATTTCTAAACACTAAATGAGCAAATAAATCAACTAACTAAATATGGCAAACGTTATAACATCAAAAGATAAAAATAAGTCTACACTAAGCATGGCAAAATTCAAATAGGCAAACATATTATAAAACGATAAAATAAATCTACACTAATTAATTGAAAAAGGATAGAAAATGGAACCGAATTGAAGAGCCGCAAATAAACGATAACCACCCGATTTAATAAGCTAAATAAAATAATCAAATTCTATCTAGCTTATAAAACCCGTAAGCTCCACGCCTCATGAGTAGAACCAATTTTGCCATCACAAATAAGACAAAAAATTCTGTTAGACATAAACCATTTATACTAGTGTTTGTGATGGTTTCAAATTAGTTATCAATACTTTCTGTTTTGATGAAACAAATGGGTCAAGCCCAAAACGAAGTGATAAGATTTCATTTGCTAATCTTGTAAAACGAAAGGATAGAAATCAATATTCTGTTGCTCGAAATGTTGTAAAAGAAAACAAATTGTAACTCAGATTTAATTTTGATAAACCTTTTAAACGATGTGCTTTCCAAATAAAAGTACAACAAGGACTATAATCTAATAAGCTAAAATCCAATAAGCTCTCGAAATACAAAAGTGATTAAGGCTTAATAATAAGCCGAGCTTAATAACTTGTTGCACCTTTTTCCTTGTTCGAATTGAGCTAGAGATTTGATAAGACAAACCGAATAAGCAATAGGCTAAGCAAAGTAAAAGAGAAGAAAAAGAAATAAGCTAAAGCTTATTTGAGTATTTGAGCTTAGATCCAATCGAATAAGCTATATTATAGCTTATTCGAGTTCTGAAAATAAGCTATTTAAGAAAATAAGCTATCAAAACTTATTCAAATAAGCCCAACCAAAAGTTATTCTAAAAGCTTATTAGATCGAGCTTAAAAGAAATAAGAATAAAAATACGATAAGCTATGAGATAACTTATTTTATTTCCATCTTATTTATGAATAAGCTAGAAAAATAAGCTCAGAAAATAAGCTTAGAGAAGAAGAGCTTATTTGCAATATAAGCCAAGAAAAAGAAAAGAAAAGAAAAGACTATAAGCCAAATGGATAAGCTAAATAACCTCAACAAACATCTTCATCATCTTTAAAATAAGCAGTTACATTAAGCTTGAAATAAGCTAGAAATAGCTTTTACAAAAACTAAGATAAGCTAAAAAAACATTTATAAGCTAAAAACAAATTAATAAAAACTACACTATTTTTTCTATCTAAAACTAACTACTCAAAATTGAGGGGAGCGTCCATGGTTTTATAGGATGTGAGGGGGTGATTTTGTAATTTTGGTCCAATCATTAGGGTATCGATTAGCCAATGATTGGCCTCAGATCGTGAGCACACAGATTGGCAAAGCATGCAGACTTAATCCAGCCGCTCTAGTGTTGACACGTGCCCCATCCAAACGGCTTAATATGTACGCTATATCTCGTCCGTTTGATCCTTCTTTGCACATTTGGAATGAAAATTATAGATATGAGAATTATAACATTGCTAGGACATGTGTCATCACACCATTCGCCCTCCATTT
>BQNB010014130.1:65118-75749 GCA_026074375.1 Tanacetum coccineum | reverse complement strand
GCTTATTTTAAGGATCCAAATGATATTTGCAGGTTATAGCTTATTAGAATAAGCAAAAATAAGATGTTTTAACGTAACGAAAATCAAAACGGGTCGTTTTTAGGGTTTTAACCAAAAACGCATGGGTTTGAGGATTCAAGGCTTTAACAAGGGTTCATGTAGGATCTTAGGAGTCTTATGAAAGATTTAAAATAGATTATGAGCTTATTGAACAAGATTTTAAGCTTACTTGAGCTTATATGGGTCGTATGAGCTTATTTGGGTTCGTACGCCTAGAAACGACTTCAAGGGCTTCTTTCTCTTGGTTCTTGGCTTCAATTCTGATCTTGGGGCTTCTCTTGATCCTACTTGGTCTGATTTAGAACTCCATTTGTGTTTATGATGAATATTTGAGGTGTGTTTGAAAGGGTGAGGGGTTTCGGCTTTATATAGGGTTCGAAAACCCCTTGGTGCCCAAGTTTACTTGGTGTGGTGGCCAAGGGTAGTAGGGTGGTGATTCATAGAAGCTATAGGATAATTATTGAGGGCTAGAATGGTAACTAAAAGAGATGGAAGGGTGTGAAAGGGGTTTGGCTTACATAGGGGTGACGAAATGGACTTGGAGTCCAAGGGAGGTGATGGAGGTGCTTGTAAGGTGGTAGGGTGGTTGCTTGAGGTGCTAAGTAGGCTAGCAAGGTGGTGACAAGGAGTGGTGGTAGTGTGCTTGCTTAGTTTTTAGGTTAGAACTAGTTTTAGGAATTAGGGTTTCTAATTAGGTTTAGGTTTAGTTTAAGGTTTTTATTTAGGGTTTAGGGTTTAGAAGTTGTGCATTGAGTGTTTGTACCTTGTGTTAAAGTGGTGGTAAGAAACTAGAATGATTTTGGAGGGAAAACGAGTTAGTTTGAATTCGTGCTTCATGGATTTGTACATTGAGCTTAAATGAGTTGTACATTGACTTGGAGGGAATTATATTTTAAATGTTGTGTATTGTATACTTGTACACATGCTTGAAGGCTTGCACATTCATTTTATAGGTATACATTACATATAATTAGGGTTTTGATATAAACGTTAACATTTAATGCTTGTTTTGAAATAATGTTGGATATAGTATGTTAGATTGATAGTATACTTGGTAAAATGATATTTGAAACATAGAATTGACATATTAGAATGTTTACATGATGTAAACATAGATATAGTTGGCATTGATAGTGGTTGCGTGAGCTCGTTTACTTTAGTTATGTAAACTAGGTTACATAATGGAATAAAGCGAAAATTTCCCTGTAAAAAGGTGGTACATATAGATGTTACATTGCATCTAATTTAATAGATGGATATTACATTGATGAAAATACTGAGTTGTTATAGTCCCCCAACCTTAAATAAATATCGTCCCGAGATTTATTTGGACTTCGAAGTGATGTTGAAAAATAGATGTGGATATTTGGCACGAATTTCATCTTCGCGTTCCCACGTTAATTCTGGTCCTCTTTTAGAGTTCCATCGTACTTTGACTATAGGAATATGACTTTGTCTTAGTTGCTTGACTTCTCGATCCATGATTTCTACAGGTTCTTCCACAAAGTTGAGCTTATCATCAAGTTGAAGTTCTTTCATTGGAATGACACGGGATTCGTTAGATAGGCATTTCTTTAAATTAGAAACGTGGAAAGTATTGTGAACATTACTGAGCTCTTCAGGAAGCTCTAGTTTGTATGCCACTGGGCCAATCCGTTCAAGGATTTTGAATGGTCCAATGTACCGAGGGTTAATCTTTCCTCGCTTTCCAAAACGAATGACACCTTTTCGAGGTGATACTTTCAACATAACACGATCTCCAACTTGAAATTCTAAAGGCTTCCGTCTTATATTGGCATAACTCCTCTGCCGGTCTCTTGCAGCTTGCAAGCGTTGTCGAATTTGCACTATCTTCTTGGTGGTTTCATGAATTATTTCTGGTCCTGTAAGTTGAACATCTCCAACTTCGGCCCAGCAAACAGGTGATCTGCACTTTCGACCATAAAGTGCCTCGAATGGTGCTGCCTTAATACTGGCATGGTAACTGTTATTGTAAGAAAATTCTACCAATGGTAAGTGTCTTTTCCATCCTTTTCCAAAATCTATAACACAGGCTCGAAGCATATCTTCGAGTGTTTGGATGGTTCTTTCACTTTGTCCATCGGTTTCAGGATGATATGCCGTACTCATGTCTAATTGAGTACCCAAAGCACTTTGTAATGATTTCCAGAATCTGGATGTGAAATGGCTGTCACGATCCGAGATGATGGATATCAGCACTCCATGCCGGGAGACTATTTTTTTGATGTACAACCTTGTAAGGGTTTTCATACTATCTGTCTCTCGGGTAGGGATGAAATGTTCAGATTTGGTTAGGCGATCGACAATGACCCAGATTGTGTTATGTCCGTTTGATGTTCTGGGCAGTTTCGTAACGAAGTCCATCGTTATTCTCTCCCACTTCCATATAGGAATCTCTAGTTGTACCAGTAAGTCGGATGGCTTCTGACATTCGGCTTTAACTCTAGAGCATGTCAAGCACTTGCCGACATATTCAGCTATGATTGCGTTCATGTTAGGCCACCAATAGAGTTTCTTTAGATCCTGATACATCTTTTCAGAACCTGGGTGAATGGAATACTTTGATTTATTGTATTAATGCATGATCAAGTCCCTCAGATTACCAAAGAGTGGTAACCAGCTTTGGTTCTTGATACATCGGGTTCCATCAGGACGTATTTCAAATGCTTTGTCCATTCCTCGTAAGTTCTCAGCTTTGATGTTTTCTTCTTTGATTGCCTCGGTTTGAGCTTCAAGAATTTGTGATGGTAATTTTGGATGAATAGTCATGACTAATGACCTAACTCGGAGTGGTTTAATTCGTTCCTTTCGGCTCAAGGCATCTGCTACAACATTTGTCTTTCTAGGATGGTAACGAATGTCACAATTGTAATCTGCAAGCAATTCTAACCAACGGCGTTGTCTCATATTCAACTCCTTCTGCTCAAGGATATGCTGAAGACTTTTATGATCAGTGAACACTGTACACTTTGTAACACTACAGCTTACCTAATTTCAAGGTCATGTGTGGTATATTTCTCTTCATGAGGCTTGATTTGTCGAGATGCATATGAAATAACGTTTTCTCTTTGCATTAACACCGCTCCCAAACCTTGGAGTGATGCATCACAGTAAACGACAAAGTCATCGTTTCCTTTTGGTAATGCTAAGATTAAAGCTTAACACAATTTTTGTTTTAGCAGTTGGAAAGCTGGCTCTTGGTTTTTCTCCCCAGATATACTTCTTGTTTTTCTGGGTTAATTCAGTCAAAGACTTTGCAATCTTCGAAAAACCTTCGATGAATCTCCGATAGTAGCCGACGAGTCCTAAGAATTGGCGTACTTCTGTAGGTGTAGTAGGAGATGCCTAATTCTTAACTGCTTTAATCTTGGCGGGGGGTAAAACTGTGAATTCTTGACTGTCAATCACGTGCCTGAGAAATTGCACGATACTGATCCAGAAATCACTTTGGAGATCTTGGCATATAATTTCTCCTTTTTGAGTAGTTCCAGGATTATTCTTAGGTGATCTTCGTGTTCTTCTTTGTCATGAGAGTAGATAAGAATATCATCAACGAACACTATCACAAATTTATCCAAGTATGGTTTGCACACACGGTTCATGAGGACCATGAACACAGCAGGCGCGTTGGTTAAACCAAATGGCATTACATGGAATTTAATAGTTCCGTATGTGTTCTAAAAGCTAGTCTTGGAGATAATATATCTTCATCCCTACTCTTAGTTGTGTGATTAGCCTGATCTCAGTTAATTTTGAGTAAACACTCTAACCTTGAAGTTGGTCGAAATAATCTCGATCCTGGGTAATGGGTGACGATTCTTTATGGTTAAGTTTATTCAATCTTGGTAATCGATTCACATTTCTGAAAGTCCATCTTTCTTTTTAAAACCCCCAATAATTTTTTTAAATCAAAGGGTGGGCGGGAAATAGGGGCTGGGGGGTGGGAGGCCTTTTTTTTTTTTTTTCCCCAAGGTGAAGTACTTGGTCGAATAAAACCTCGGTCTGCTAATTCTTGTAGTTGGTTAGATAGTTCTTGCATTTTTGAAGGAGCTAATATGTAAGGTGCTCGGGCTACTGGTGCCGCTCCTGGAATTACATTGATTTGGAATTCTACATGGCGAACTGGAGGAAGGCCAGGTAGGTCTTCAGGAAAAACTTCCAAAAATTCTCTAACTATTGGTATATCTTCTAGTTGTTTTTCGTCTGACTTCTTCTCCATTACTTGGGCTATGAAAACTTGATATCCTCTGGATATATATCTTTCGGTTTTAATACAAGATATGAGTCTTAGTCGGGTTTTACTTTGATCACCTTATATAATCAAAGTTTCAGCCGTCGGATTGGATGTGGATTGACCTGTTTCTCGTCACAGATAATTCTAGCATGATACTTGGATAACCAATCCATACCAATGACGACGTCGAAACTACCGAGTTTAATTGGCATAAGGTTGATTTTGAAAGGTTGGTTTAGCAAAATCAGAGTGCAACCTTGGATAAACGGTATTATGCCTTACTAGGTTTCCTCGGCCATTCAATGTCGTAGGCCCTTGCCCCCCCCCCCCCGGGGGGGGGGGAGGGTGTTAGTATCTAGTTGTTAATTGGTGGGATATAAGCATAGAAAAGAGATTTGGATACAAAACTTTTTACGACTCCTGAAATCAAATATTTACTCTAGCTTGATGTTGTTTTAAAGGAACCATAACCGTGAATATGTTTTGATCTTGGTGCTTTCGAGCGTTCGTTGTCCCTCAGGCAATCAAGCTTTTCCGTAGGGCCATGTTGTTTGCGCATCTTTGGCACTGAGTTCTGTATATTGCCCTTTCTCTCCACATGCATGACAAGTTACTGTTACTGGTTGCAGGTTACTTCCAGTGGCTGGCCCTTTGTTCTTACAGTTCCTGGTCTAATGACCCACCTTGTTGCAAGTCTGACACTTGACAATGCAAGGTCCTGTGTGATGAACAACTCATCTTTTACACAAGGGAAAGTTTCTAGCATACATATTGTTTTCAGTTGGGGTGGCAGCATAAGCCCTGACGATTTCTTGCCTTCTATTATGTTGTTGGTGGTGATCATTGTTGCGGTTGTTATTGTTGTTGTTACGGTTATTTGGTCAGTCTGTTGTTGGTGTAAGTGTTCTTCTATCATCCACAACTTTTCGTTTGTTTTGTGATTCATTGGTCTCCTGCACATAATTGTGCTTTATATTACATGATACATTAACCTCTGGGTTATGGTAAGGATTCCGCAATAAGTTTGAGGTTTTAAAGCAGTAACATTTCCTTCAATACTCCTGGGTAATCCCCCGATGAAGACTTCCATGAGTTTCTTGGAATTTGGTACCATAGTTGGACATAAAACTACCAACTTATGGAATCTTCTAATGTAAGTCTTGAGGTTATTCCCTTTTACAGTCAAATTGTAAAATTCATCTTCCATTTTTTTAACCTTGGTTTTGGGACAATACTTCTTTATTAAGATCTTTTTAAATTCGGACCAGGGAATCTTGTAAGCTTCCTCTATTCCAATAGGCTGGGCGAATGAATTCCACTAGGATAAAGCTTCTTCAGTTAGAGTACCAGTAGCAACTTTCACTTTGCAGTCCTCGGTACAATTGCTACAGGAAAATACCGATTCAGTTCGTTCGAACCAGCGGATAAGACCAACAGCCCCTTCTGTACCTTTAAAATTGAAAGGTTGGCAGTTCATAAACTCTTTGTAGCTACATTTTCTTGCTACAGGAGTTTATCATTGTCGGGTGTTCCTAGTGGTATTGTCAGTATTTGCCATGTTAGCAGTTTGTGCTTCCAGAGCTGCAGCAACACTATCAGCAACTAGTTTCCTAATGGCGGCTTGAGTCATGGCTAATGCTGCAGATGTTGATGTCCTCTTGGGAGCCATTCTATCAACATTTACAAGATAACATAAAATAAGAATCCATACAATGATAAAGTCATATCACAAGTCTTTGTATAATAATCAAAATTTTCATACTTAGTGATATTGAAATCATTTTGACATTAGATAACTTATTTGATACAAGTTCTAACAAAGAAATACACATTCTTTGATATTTGATATGTGTTTAATTACACATACCTTTGACCACTAAAAACAGACTTAAATGACTAAAAACGTACCAAAAATACATTGTATTTGTATGTTTTGCATTTGTATTGTGCAGGTAACGGATATCCAAGAAAAGGACAAAACTCAAAGCCAAAACCGACTGAAAATCGAGAAGAGAACGGAAAGACCGTGAGAAGTCAAAAAAGGACCAACGTCAAAGTCAAGTCAACCACCGGGAAAGTGGCATTGGAAAAAAAGCATCGAAAACCACACCCGAAAACCTAAATTTCCAAAAGTGGGCCCACCCGTACCCACCTAGTGGGCCCGGGTCAGCCCACTTATACTTTACAAACTTTATAAACCCTTAAACCTTATAAAAGGCCCAAAGTCCCTTTTAACTATAACCGACCCAATCAAGCCCAACATCACCCCTTTATTACAAATCCATTAACCCTTAACCCTTACCGTTAGTCCTTTACGGACTAACGGTTGCAAACACAACCCAACTCAAGGACCAAAATTTGTAAAGAACAATGACTATGATTGCAATTCATTTATATAACCCAGGGACCATTCTTGCATCTTTCCTATCTTTCAAAAAATACAAGAACACTATTCATCATCTTTTGTTTTCCTGTCCTCACTACAGACAAGACTCATCCCCATTTCTTCTCCCCCTTCTCGACCCACCTTATCCCACAATTGCCACTTGGCAATCCTCTAGCTCCCTATTTGTCAAGGAATCAAGACAAAAGATCAATGGCTATGATGATATGACTTGGACACTACTCAATTTTGGATGGCTATGATGACTCTTTGGATCCCTCTCACACAACAAACACACCTGTAAGAGCTCTCACAAAGAAAGCACACTCCTAGAATCTTCTATGGCTTAGTATAAATAGGCCCATTTGTAAGCCTTTGGGCAACTAAGTTTTTTAGTAGTTTTTAGCTTATAATTTAAGTTTTTTGTAATGTTTTCTTAAAAGCCTTCTAATGATTTTAAGTTTAATGAAAGATTGAAGTTTTTATGTTTTCTACCCATTTTTAAGTTTAAGGTTTATGAGTTTAAAACTGTTTTATAAGCTCACAAAAGCTCTTTTTATAACATTCTTAAGCTGTTTACTTAAGTCTTACAAACTCTTTCATAATTTGTAAGCTTTAAGTTTATTTTACCAAAAATCACCAAATAAGCTTTTTGGATGATAAGCCAAACTCGGATGGGCTTATAGACACTACCAGCTTATATTTGATAAGCTAGAGCTTGTAGATAAGCTCTTTTGAGCTCATTTGCCTTGTTTTGAGCAAGAGCCTTTGTAAGTTTCATTTTTCCATTTTTAGCTTATTCACTATTCAACTACTTATTTGTGCTTAATGTCTGCTTATATTTGCTTATTTATGTTTGCTTATGATGTTTAATGCTTATTATGCTTGTTTTATAGTTTAGAGATCATTTGCTTAAGTTCTCTTTTAATCTGTCTTGAAATAGCTTATAAACTTGCATAATCTGTTTCAGCTTATTTAAGTGCTTATTGGTTATTGAAATTTGCTTAATATTGTTTGTTTTACTTATTTAATATCTGGTCTTTTGAATTTGTGCTTTAAATAAGCATTAATCTCTTTAAAAAAGCCAAAACAGTTTTTAAAGGAGTGTTTGGTTTAACTGTTTTTATTAGTGAAAATGGGTCAGAACATGCTTTGTGCTTTTGAGTCAACTTTGATTAGATAATATTTGTCATAAAATTCAGTTTGTTTTAAATTTGAAGTGTTAAATCTCTAAATCATAGGTTATATAAGTAGTTATTTTAATCTGAGAACATATAGCTTATTATATAAACTTATTTGATTAGACCTATCACTCTTGTGTTTTTATGATGCTTTTGCGTTTGTTTGAGTGTTAAAACAAAGTTCCTTAAGCCTGCATTGTTTGGTTTGTGTTTTACTAAATCTGTCAAAAATTTTGCTAAGTGTTGAAAAAAGGAGAAATTGCTTTTCCATTTGCTTGCTATATCTTATTGTGAGTTTCAAAATGCTTTTTGATTGTTGATATAAGCTCTTTGAGGTCAAATCTCAATCTGTTTATAGGTTATAAGTTCATAAGGTTCTGTTTGTTTGCTTATTTTTAAGCTCAAAATTGGTGTTTTGTTAAGATTGCAAAAGTTTGCAAAAATTTATCTAAGAGTCAAATCAGTGTGAGATAGCTTTTTCATGAAGCTTTTTAAGTGCTTATTTGAATTTCAAACTGCTTTTTCTTTTTTGTTATTGTAGCTTTTTTTGGCCTAAGCTTTTTAGTCGGTATACGCCATAAGCCTATAAGGGTTCTGTTTTTCTAGCTTATTTTTAAGCTAGAAAAGTCCCCTTTTGGCTGTTTGCTTAACAGTTTTGGCCAAAAAGCTTATTTGCTTATTTAGGCTTATTAGCTTATTGCATTTGCTCATTCTAGGTTTAGTATAGCTTATTAGGTTAGTTTAAGCCCTCTTTAGCTTATTTCCTTTAGTTTAGAGCTTAAATGAGCTTATTTGACTTTTAGCTTAAAAACCTTAAGTTTTATAGCTTTTTAAGTAAACTGTCATTCTAGCTTATTGTAGTTGCTTATTTTTGTTCAAACATGCTTAATAGGTCTAGTTATGTTGCTGCTTTAGCTTATTATGAGTTTTATTAGCGTGTTTGCCTAAGTAGCGATAACCCACTGAGCCCTTTATCATGAACTGTCAATTACTGGATTGTGAGCGCGAATGTTATAGATAGATCTATTTGGGATTGACAATCCCCGTTCGGGTGATTAGCTATCACTGGAAAATTGTTATAAACCGGAATCTTTATTTATATTGTTGAACAATTTGAAGCCATAGGCTTATGTAACAAACAAGTATTTTGTTAATCCAATGTATCTTTATTTTTCAAACGACACGTTAGTAGTCGTTCTCAGAATCTTGTGCTATTGATCCATAAATGTAACGCCCTCGGATATTCAACATTCCGCTGCGTTCTCAGATTTGAGGGTGTTACAATAAGCCATTTTTAGCTTATTTCACAGCTTATTTGGTAAGCTGTTTTTCCCAGCTTATTTTTATTAGACTCTTCATTGTTCAAGCTACTTTTACTAATTTTTTCAGATTTTTATTAAATAGTTTAGTATTTTTAAACATTTAATTTCATTAAAATTGTTTTTAATCCATAAAAATTATAAAAAAGTCAAAAAAATATAATTCTTTTTTAGAAATTTTTTTTAACATTTAGGACTTAGGAAAATTAGATTTGCGTTCGTAGGATTTAAATTGCAAAATTTTGATTTTTAAAGAACGGGATTGATTCCCGTTCTTGTTTTCTTCATGTTTTTAGCTTTAAACACCTTCGTTTTTGGTCTAGTTTCTTTGCCTTAGCTTTTTAGTCAATTAAAACTTATAAAAACCAAAAAGATCATTTTAGTCTTAATTTTGATAATTTAGTTTTTTGTTAGGTCCCGTTTAGGATTCTCGTTTTACATATTTAGTTAAAGTTTAATTTCCCGTTATTAAAGTTAGGTTTAATTGTTCCTTTATTTGCTCACTTTTAGGATTTTAGAAAACAAATCATCTTCGAACCAATTCAAATCATTGTCCAAATAACAAATGTGGTCTCAATTTCATAAATCTTTGGGAAAACGACCCGGTAATCACTTACCGGTTAAAACGTGTAGTAGTTTTGTAAGAATATGTTTGTTTTCAGCTCATTTTCCAGCTTATTTAGTGCTTTTCAAAAATAGTTGTTTTTATTAAAATTGCTTAATTTCAGCTTTTCTATAAGTTTGTTTTTTAAAGTTTTTCTAAAAATAAAAAAAAAGGAAGAAGGGAAATCCAGGGTGAGCAAGGCTCGAACCCTGGACCTCTACCTTCCTTGACCTTTTTATAACACAACACACCAACACACTAACCATCTCGCCCTGGGGTCTTTTTCGTTCTATATCTGCACATTTAATGCTTTATAAACATTTTAGGCATTTAAGCTTATAAGCCATTTTTGGCTTATTTCACAGCTTATTCGATAATCTGTGTTTCTAAGCTCATTTTTCCTAGATTCCTCATTGTTCAAGCTATTTTTCGTAATTTTTTCTGAATTTTTATAAATAGTTTAGTATTTTTAATCATTTAATTTCATTAAAATCGTTTTTAATTCATAAAATTTATAAAAAGTCAAAAAAATATAATTCTTTTTTAGAAAATTTTATTTTATCATATAGTTTCTAGGAAAATTAGTTTTGCTTTCGTAGGGTTTAAATTGCAAAATTTCATTTGTTAAAGAACGGGATTCATTCCCGTTCACGTTTTTAGTGTTTTCAAGCTCAAATCTCCTTCGTTTTCAGTCTAGTTTTCTTTGTTTTAGCTTTTTAGTCAATTAAGTCTTATAAAAACCAAAAAGATTATTGTTAGCCTCAAAATAATGAGTCGAACAATGGAAGTTCGTTCATAACTATATTAGGTCTCAGTCATTAAATAATTA